>JAVCKT010134917.1:0-16518 GCA_032273925.1 Rhynchotus rufescens
AAGCAACACTATGTATCTGTGAACTAAACCAGGAGAGTGGAAACAATCTCCAATCTGAATTGCAAAATTAATACAAGGGCAGCAAAACATTTAAGGAGAAACAGCCAGATTCTGCAGGATTGTCTGACAAGCTGTCAATCGCCAGCAGAGCAGGATGCCTATAAAGTAAAAATAATGAGGAAACAAGTGAACTCCTTACCAAAAAAGAAGCCATGGATACTGCTATTTTTAAGTGATTTATTACATATTTCATTATGCCTTGGGATAAATCTTTTTATTGCAATACTTCCCTTTGCCCCATCCTTTAATACACACAAGGCCACCAAATTTAATTTTGTGTCTAGATTACTTTTGGACTTTCCTCCCTTAATACTCAACCCTAGAGTTTTCTACTCTATTTCCAAGACTTCAGCTGTAGCTACAGCCACAAATGAACAGTGACATCTTTAAACACATACAGAAGAGTAAATTAGTTCTCCAAGTCTGGTATACACCAGACCTAAGGTCAACCCGATCTCAGGTTTTGATACTTCCCACTTAAAACTTTCTGGATTAAAAAAATAAACTAGAAAACACACATGAATCCACACTGTATAATACACTGAAATATGCCCCTTAGACAAGGAGACAGATACCCTGTTCTCATGCATTAAGATAGCATAAAATCCTCCGGAATGTTTTGCAATATTTTCAGGTTCTTCTCACAAAACATTATAAAATTGTAAAAGCCTATTAATCAAGAAATTTAGCCCCACGGAGACTATTGTTTAAAAAAGACTCACCATGTCCAGCTAGACAAAACCATTTAAACCTATAGAAATGATTAGACTTGAAACACTAAACTGCTTCTGCAATTATTTTTATAATTTTCATCAGATTTATATCTGATGGAGAAGGATAGAGAAGTAACTATATTCAAGTTTTTTGCCTTTTTAGAAAAGTAACTGTGATTGTCAATTAAAAAACAGATTTTGTCGTCAACAAAAGACAACTGAGTCTTTTAAATGGTAGTTTGCATATGTTTACCTAGAGTGCTTAAGAACCTAGGAGTAAGTTCTCATTTGGGTGCTTTACTTTTAAACCAGAATTTACATTCTGGTATGTACTTACCATTTCCATTTTCTTTTGCTGTTCTACCTTTCACTTGAATTTCAAGACAGAACCATTCTCTGTTCATCGCTTCCTTTTTACTCCTCTTTTTTCCTAGTTTCCCTCTAGAAACACATGCATAAGGACCTCCAAAAACAAGCAAGCAAACCTGTAAGACTGGTAGCTTGATGTGTCAGTTGTTTCCATCCTCTTTTCATACTGCAGTGCAAAAGTTGATTATTTAGCTTTTTTTAACACTACTATTTTTACCCATTACAATTTTGTTGCAAAATTACTATTCTCTGGGGAAAGAATTCTAACTCCCTTGGTCTGGTACTAAAACACTTGGTGCAAAGTGAATACACAACAGCTTTTTTTTTTATTAGGTATAACACTTTACAAAATTAGAGCAGCCATGAGGAAAGCCTTTTATAACACACTTAGCTTTACTTTCCCAGCCCTCTCAGGGATGGTATTATTTTTATTTGGTTTTTAATCTCCTGAACTTTATGATCACCAAGGCAACTGCTCTCCAGAATTCCTAGTAACCAGCCCCTGTGGAGAAAGGCCTTGTGGACACTGTAAAGAAGTCCAAGTCAAGGGGTGATTTAATCCCCTCAATTCCAAACCTCCAAGAAAAACCAAACTGCACTGAATTTCAAATGCCTGCTCCTTTGGAAGCCCACAAACTAATGGGACTTCAATTGGTAAGGCAAGAAAAAAGAATTGCCAAACTAGATCTAGCTTAAGAATAGGTCACTTCTCAGGACGGGCTGGCTAAAGCACACCTGATAGTCTTCCACTTCGCTCATATAGACTTTCCACAGTAATTTCTATTTTCTCAGAAATAATTTGACTTGAATCCTAGAGTCTTGATCATTTACTGTCACCTCATCCTCATTCCCTAACGGTACAATTGTCAAAAACATTTGTCCAAAAATCTGGACAATAAGCAGCTCATATTGGCTGCAAAAGATTATATATCCAAAATGGATTTCATTTGACTTGAGTCAAAGTAGAAACAGAACTCCTCTTCTCAAAAAGCAGAAAATCCTAGATTTAGGCAAGTTTAATATTAGTCTTAGACCCTTGAGAAGTATCTATTTAAATAAACCATAAGTAGTGATCTTTTCAGTTATCATATAAAACTTACAGAACAAGCTAAGTCTAACCAAGTCCTCTGATTCCAAAGGAATGAGTTAACTTCAATAATGACTCTTTGAAAACAAAAGTGAAGGAAGAATTCCTTTTTTTGAGGTGGAAGAGAAGGATTTTTGTTTAGGATAGTCACATAGCTGTGCTTTGCTCCTCAAAATCTTGAGCTGATGGTGGTTCTTCCATGCAGACCTCAAAGACTAGCCAACCACCAGTGGTAAAATTGTACACAACACTTAAAATATCCCATCTCTGCCACTAGCAGAAAGTGTTTTTTTCAGTTAAAAGAAATTCTACTTCAGTGTGATCTCATTTCAGCTGAGCACTAGGGAAAGGCATATATATTTCCATCTAAATTATATATTAGAAACTAAAAGAACTGGAAAGTCAACTGAGGAACACAGTGGCTACAAACTTATCGAGAAAAATACTACTGAGGCAGCCTTGATCTTCCCCCTGCCTTTACCCTGTTCTTCCTGAAAATATATGCAAAATAATTGGCAGAACAAAGAGCTTCACCAAAAAGCAGATACAGCCAGTGAAATAAAACTTATTTACTAGCATTTTCCATGCTATTTTAAGATAATCAAGTCTGAGGAAACCCAATTTAAAGAAGTGATCTAGATGAAACAGCATCAATGCACATTATCCTCTATCATCTATCACCAAACTCTGATTTAAAGCAAACTTAAAGGCATTACAGCCATTTTGGTCCCTAAAATTATAGTCATATAAGAGCTGCTCCCTTTCTTGGCATGATTAGCACAAAATTAAAGCAAGTACAGACAGAAAAGCTTCAGCAGAATTGTGCCTAGAAAGGCTATGGGAGATTTCTGACTTCATCTAGTCTTTTTTTTTAAAACAATAGTTAATACTCAATTATCACATACACTCAATTCACTGCAGACGTACTAAATGTTCACTGGCAACATTTTTGACAAATCTGGCAATCTATGTTTAAAGGTTTGACCCGATGATACATCAAGACATGAGCTCATCCTTTTTATTAGGTCAAGAACAAGACATTGTGCAGGAATTTTAAATCAAAATACATGGTTTAATATTAGCTTCAGGTTTAGTGCTTCTGACACGGATTTTCAAACTGATTTATTAAATATCCCATATTCAAGTTGTCCTTCATGCCTTGTATTGCCCTTTAAACCTTAATCCAAACATGATCCTTTGATTACATCCTGGTTGGCTTCCCCCCTTACTTACATCCAAGATGCAACTTGCACCCCAAAAAATAAAGTAAACATCTGAAAGGCTCATGTAAGGGTAATACATCCAATCCTCCACATCTGGCTCAAGACACTGAAATCTTCCATTGCAAGCAGTTTTTAATTGCAATCGTCTAAGTTTGAGATTCAAAACTTTCCTACAAAAGCAGCATTTTTAAGTATTTTATGTCAGAGACATTTGATTTCAGTACATCTTAAAATATGTAACATGAAGTTTAACACACTTGGATAAAGCAAAAGTTCTCTTCCAGAAATGAAATGTTTTGACATTTATTGAAATGTCTCATTTTTAGTTTTCTTTCATAATTAAATTTTACTGAAATTGCCATGTTCTTAAGGAAAGTTTCCAGCCTGGTAAGACTCATGAGAGTCTTTTCTCATGAGATGAGGCTCTGTTGGCAAAGTGTAGTGGTGATTATAGTGTAAATTCTGCCTTGTTCCCACCTCCCCCTTACACTAGCTATTTGGATTTCAAGGTCCAAAGTAGATACTCTTTTTTTAAATAAAGGAATACAAGCAAACCTTGCAAGGCACCCAGAGTGATAAATGAACACTTACCATTTAAGACTAATGATCATCAAGATGCATGATATCAGTACAAAAGAAATGCTTTTCTAGAGTAATGTGCATGAAAAGAACCTAGAACCTACACAGAATTAAGCTATAATGGTGGAAATATAGATTTTGTGCAATTTTAGAGCAATAAGCTAATTCTTTCCTCCAAACAGCTGAAGGGGAAGTGGATGAAAGACAACATAGTTGTGCTGAAACAAATTCTGTCCTGTTTCCTTCTTAGGCATCAGATAATCCAAAATACTTTCAAAACTATTTAAACAGTTGATTGGAAACATTTAGCTTTTAAAAAGCTCCAGATAAGTTTCCCATTTTCCCAGCCCTACAAGAAGAGCTACTGGGCAATATATTGCACATATTCTCATTATATTGTGTTAATACATACCACAGATAAAACTGGCAATGGAGCTAGCCTTTTGCTTTAAGGAGGAATAACATAGGATTGCAATATACAAACAGAAGCAAGAGGTTATACATTTGCACCACTGGCTCTTCTGCAAACAGAACATTTTCCTGTTTTTAGATCAATAGCATCTCCTAAGCTAATAGAAAAATGCCTGTGGATGAATGTCTTCATCACATCACATAAATACCACACTGGCTGCCATGTACAACAGGTAGTTTCTGAACTCCCAAATACCAGCATGTAACAAATAGAAAATATTTCTCCAAAAATGAAAGCCTGACAGAGCAAGAAGGATTTTGCACTAAATTTATATTCTTCCAAAATTTCCCTTCACAGGGAAAAGCTTATTTCTTTACACCTTTAAGATATAGCTGCACTGAAGGAGTCCCCTTCCTGTACCTCTATACTGGTATCAAGAGTCATTCTCAGCCTTCACTAATTAAAGCTGGTTTCAAGGCTCTTGCCAACTGCAGGTTTTTCCCTCCCGTCTTCTCCAAAAGCCTAAAGACAGGAAAAACCTGGATCACAGTGCAACATGAAACACATTAGTCAGAAGCTACAGCAGCTGCTTTTACACCTCATCTTATTCCTCAGCTACAGTCAATGCTTTGAAGTCAACACCTAATTATCAAGGCCTCTGAACTATGCTGGGATTAGTCTGGTTAATTCTGTGACAGCCTGTGCAGCTGCAGCAGATGGGACTTTGCTCTTGGGGTGGTTTTTTAGGATATTGGCCTCACTAATCACCAAACATCATTTACTGGAGCAACAGAAACCACTAGGAACACACAGGTCCAGAGCCTCTAGGAGGTTCTGCTTCAGGTTTGTGTGTTCCACAGTCTCTTCCCTTCTGCTTTGTATTTCCAGCTGCATCTCAAGTGCTGTCCTGATTTACTTGGTAGCACAGCATATTTACAGTTGTCTGCTACAGCATATGGATTTCCTTTCATCTGCCTCCTTTATTCACCTGCCTGTATCTAATACAGAGCCTGCACATGATCTGGAAAGACAGATGAAGATTTTAAAAGTCAACTTGCTCCTGCATCTGTTCTCTCTGAATCCGTCCTTGGCCTCTTTCCTTCCTTTGCTGTATTTGCACAGGATGAAGTCAGAATCTTGCGATTCTTCTTTGATTAGTTTTGAATTGGAACAATTTTAGGCTTTGACAAGAAAAGGGGGGGCAAAGGGGGAGATGTCCTTTAATATAATAATTCTGTACTTCATACAGATCAAACTCTTCAGATTCCTGCTGGAAAAGGGAGGTGCACCACAGGAAAGAACTGAGGTAATGAACATTTCTGTCACTCACCTTACAGACTCATTTTTCTTCTTCATTTTATTAGATGCTGCCTTGTTCTAGTCCTTAAACATAAATGACAGATTATATTAGATGCATAAATTATACGGATTATATTTCTGTCACCACTAAATTAGCTGTTAAATTTAGTTTGCATCATGTTATTGACAGCTCCCTGACTTAAGTACCTTTTACTTTTTCTCGACCTTTTCTTTACTATTTTGTCACAATCTCCACCACTTTTTGGAAGAACACAGCAAGAAACAGGCACACATCACAGCTTTGCAAGGACAGAAAGGATATGTTTCTCCTTAAAGGTGCAAAGCAGAATCTCAAATAAGTTAAGTATTACATAATCAAATACCAATATAAACACAGCTCTTAATGCAGGAAGGTTTCAAGGGTCTTTTCGATCCCAAAGTTGTAAGCCACACGTTTGTTCCATGTAAAAATCAGTTTGATGCAAAGAACGTGTAAAAAAAAAGTGGAGATTTAAACTTCCAAGTTGGATCTTCTCAAAATAATTCTGCTTCAAACAAAAATCCACGTGTATATAGGTTATAGGCAGTTACCCTGCAGTTCACCCAAACACCATCAATGCAAAACCCAGCAGGATTCAATAGCTTCAGCACAGCAAGGTGTGAACCACATTGCTTTTTACTGGAGCTTGAACCTCCAGTTCAAGTTCAAGCACGTGCCCAGCATCACCTATGATTAAGTGTCACAGAGAGTGGAAAGCCCAGGGAATCATTGACATCAGCAACCCTCATCTACACAGTCATGACTCAAACAATTGGCAAAGGAAGCCAAAGGATCTCATTCTGGGTGAAGCTTACAATGATTTACATTGCCTCTGGCATGCTTAAACAATTCCCTGCACGGAATGGGAGAAAAATACCCAAGGAATTCCCTTAGTACCAAACCAAAATTTTATTTTCAGAATGAGAATGAGCAATCTGTGCTCCAAGACTCGATTGCTGGGAGAATGAAACGCACAATGAGGCAGTGCAGCTAGAATAAACTCTGGAGGTTGACAAGGAATCTGCTTAAAAGCCTTTATGCTCATTTAAAACTTGTTTTGAGGATCTGCTCAACATGTCTTTATTGCAGAAGTTTTTAAAGTTTGAATCTCAAATGCGTTTTTAGCACGAGATAAGTACACATAAAATTTTTATGCAAAATACCCTAAGTGCTGCTGCTGTGCAAATGCCTCTAAACATCGTGGTATTCTGAAGCTGAGTGGGGCTTGGCAGGCTCACCTGCACAGCCAACACCTCCCTTTTATATTTTGGGCTTTTTTAAGTCGCAGGGGCTTCTGCCTGAGCAGCTGATCATCCTGCGTCTGCCCAAGAAGCCACTGGTAAAGCAGGAGTAACAAGAGCTAACAGGGAATCTTTCCATTCCTCTTGCTTCCTGATTTTTGAACATGTTGTACAGAGCCTCGCACCTCAGTGCGACCCCCAAAAATGCCCATTTAACCCTTGCAGCAAAACATCCTCTTTAACAATAAAAAAATCCTCTTTTATATATATATTTATATTCCCTTCAGGATTTGGGGTTGGGCTTTATTAAAAGCAGGTCACATTTTATTCAGAAGCAGATCACTATTAGAAACAAGTCATTTGACAGAGCAAAAAGATGTTTATAATTTTTTTTAAAAAAAACTCAGACTTACAGACTGATTCAACAAGTTGCTTCTGAACCAGGCTTAGATTTCTATATTACTCATTTAGAGTGCTACAAATTCCATGGGGTTATAAGAGCATTAAAAAAAACTGACAGTATCACTTAACTGTCAGCACCATACTAGAAAATCCAAAAAAAGATTTTGGCATATCTATATAATTTATTGTAGACACAACCAAACCAGTAGGGTTTCAGTTGGGTTAAATTCAGGAAACACTTCCACCTTCCTCCTTCCCTATTTCAGGCCCTATTACTTTAACCACCCCAAAAGAAGAACTTGTAAATTTTAATCCTAGCTCTGGAAGACCCTGAGCAAACTGCTTAGTCTGGGGCCTCTTGGCCTAGACAGAAAGCTCAGCTTAGTCAGAAACCTGGGCTAATTCCTCCCTGCCACAGCAGGTGGGAGCAAGCAGTTGTCATACAGCTCTGTAGCACTGCAAAATTAAAAGATAAGCAAGACACTTTGCATGGGCTTTGCAAAGACCAGCTTAGAAACAGTCTATGAAGTTGGACAAGCAATTGTCAATATTCCTGTTCAAAAAGGACCTTCCTCTTTCATCAAAAGAAACATGGAAATAGCTCCATTTCGCAAAGCTACACATGAAAAAAGGAATCAGCAACTTATTGCACCGGTAACACAGCTGGGCAGCAAACAGTGCAGCACAACAGCACAAATGCCTGCTAATCTCATGGTTATTTTCTAGCCAGCAACCAATTAATTTATATTTTGAAATATATTCACTCACTTGTTTTGGAAAATATTCCTATTAAATGCAAAGCTATATTACCCAGCTCACCCAATAAGGATTTTAATTAAACTGTCAGCTTTGTGAAGCCAAAGTTATCTAAAGACTGTTCTTCTCACTGGCCTCTTATTACACTTGGATTTTGTTTTCATTAGTTTCTTTCTTGTGGTGGCTTTATTTTCCGCTCTCATTACAGTGAAGATTCATAGATCAAAATGACACTTTTGCAGGAAACTCCCAATTCAGCCAACACTGTGTCTGCTCATAAACGATACAAACCTGCTTATCAGAAACTTATTTCCTCTGCATAAATGAGCACACAAGCACCAGTGACCTACAGCACTGAAATTATTAAGTGTCAATCGTTCACTTGGGCAGAGAAAAACCTGTTCCAGGGGATTACAGCCTCCAAGTACTTATTCAGGGGAATAACACACATCCCCACAGAGATGTTTAAGAATACAGATTTTTTTCCTACCCTAGAGTAAGCATCTCCAGTCTTGGTTATTTATTTGTTTCTCTTTATGCAAGAAAATGCCAGAGAAGCCAACCCACACTTCCTACAGCTGCAGCTTGTGTAGTTTGAAGCAAAACCTTGGCCTTTGATATCTCTGCCTTGAGAGATCCTCTTACCTCCTGTGGATGCCAGTAATCAAGAAACTCTTATTTCCTTTAGCAAAACTTCTTAGAGAGCCTCAATTTCTTCAGCTGCATTTTCACATCTACTGCCTTGACACAGTGCCCATATATCCACAGGACACTCATAAGGCAGTTGGGATATGCTTTTACACACATGCTATTTGCAAAACATACAATAGCTCACTGAAGGGGAAAAAGCATAAGGGGCAATAGCCAAAATGCATCAAAGGTCCTAAGGCAAATTCAGAGATGCTCCCATAAGCCAGCAAGTCCCCTCTCATCCCTAAAGTCATTTAGCTTCTATTTAGGACCTCTTTAGAACATCTTTTAATACAAGTCTTTGGGAATAATGGAGGAGAGCACTGCAGTTTCAAACACATCCTGAGACAGGGAGGTTTTAAGGTCTGAAGCAGCAGCAAGTGAAGGGAAGCAGCCCCAGGAAGGCTCTTTGGGGCAGCTGGGCAGCAAGTGTGACCATCCCCTTGCATCATCCGATACACACGCCTGTGTAACTGCTTTTAGCCCAATTTTGTCAAATTATCATGTCCTATTATTAAAAGTAGACATCATCACTAGGTGAACTAGATGACTAACACATAAATAAAACACTTGTGTTAGGAGTGAAAGTAATTAGAAAGTCTTTAAAGCCTCACAGTCTAAAGCATTCTGCAATTCCTCATTAAATAGTCACTGCCTAAGACAAAAAAAGACAAAAGAGGAACAAAAAGATCAAATTAGAGATTTCACAGGGCTCCTGCTAAAAGAACCTCAGTTTTTGAAAGTAGACATTCAATGGGGAAAAAGCAATGGGAATGAAACCAGCAGAGTGAAGCAGAGCAGCAAACAGCAGATTGAATGCAAGATTGAATGCAAGGAAAGCTCTCACATTTAAAAACTCCATGAGTTTCTCAGAGTTAGACAAGAATAAATCACCACCATATCATCTATCACATGCAAGCCTTTTAACAAACCGCTTTTTGTACTGCTGGATGAAAAACAGCATCCTCTTCTGCCACAAAATATCGCCCTAAATCGAAAGGCAAAGTCTTGGAGTGCTTTGGTTAACGTGGCATTTCTCCCGCAGCTAGATAAATGCTGCTGGGTCTTAATTGCAAAACTTTCAAGACAAGGAAGGGCTTCCTATGTGCACACAAAGCAGCTAACAAATGAGGTCTTAAGGCTTCTAATGCAGTTCTTCTAGAGCAGGGCTTATTTAGCCTGGTTACTAGCACACGCTCTGCAAGTCTGTGCTGCAGTCAAAGCACAGAGCACAAAATACATTTCTACCTGCTTGCACTCAGCAGCATCTCCACATCCCCATCTCCACATCCATTCTAGAACAGCTCCTTTAAATTAAAGCCTGTGTATCATAGCTAACAGCAGAGAGACTGGCTCACCTGCAGACCAGGCCTGGTTTCCCCAGGAAGGGGCCAGCTAAGCTCAGCCTTAGGGCAATACCTGTGCATCTCTGCACAGGTGAAGCCAAATTGGACCACACTGCAGTTGTAGACTAAGGTGAACTGCACTGAACACATCTGATCTACCTTGCAAGTCCCCTTGCACCTGCATGCACCAGAATGTGGTAGAAAGACATCACTTTCCCCCAATATAAGGGATATTTCAAGGAAATAATTGGATATTTTAATAACTTATTTTATCCATACCAGCAGGCAAGAGGATTAAGGCAAGCAGTAGGTAAAGCAGTAATTCTGCAAACCCTTCCAGACTACAGAAGGAAAGAGGAGAGATCTACAGGGAAAGATTGATAAACCTATAGACAAAGCTGAACCATGTTTGAAAGCTTGCCTAGCTTGCAGAAGCAGTAGAAGACAAAAAACCTAAGTTAACATGAGTAGCTTTAGAAGTATACAAAAATTCTATATTTAAGTTTTTGAGTTTATATAAAAGAATATTTTTCTTTTAGCTTTTTTGTTCTTTAGAGATATACTTGGGCTTGGAAAAAACTTCTAAAAATTGTGCAATGACTTAATACTTTCATTTTTACATAAATATATTTAAAGGTGCAAAGCAACATAAGAAATTGGACTTAGTTATGAATTGTTCTCTCCAATATGACACCCAGGCCATTTTACCACCTCCCAGCCCACATGCTTCATTTCTCAAGCACAGATTTACTCGAGGTCTCTTCACAGGAGTCATCATAAGCATCAGAGAAAAAAGTTACATATCAGTCATATACTCCCTAAAAATATTTCAGTTGCTCATTCTAGCCATCAGATCCTAGTAAAAACATCAACCCTAATAAAATATTTAGCAGCCTAAAGTTGGTTTGCTATAGGGTACAATGAAGCTTTCAACTTTAATAAATACGCACTTCAGCACAGGATGCAGGTTTAGCACTATTTAATTATTCCCCAGAGCACTTCGCCAAGTTTGCCATAATTAAGTGGGTGCTCTCCAGATTCTTATAATAGGGATCCTTGATGAGACTGGCTGAAAAGTTTGTTCTTCTCCCAGCTACATATAGGCTGTCAGGTTCATTGTGGCTCTTTCAGAAGGTTTCAGTAAGCTAGGTGGTAGTAGTAGTGAATTTTTTTAAGCTTACAGTGGGTTTACAGAACTTAATTACTGCAGTAATTGATAAAAAAGACAAAACAGAATTATCTTAATCTGAGACACAGAAATGAATTAAACTTGGAGTAATTAAGGAAAAGAAACACTAAGTTCACTTTAAAACAACTGCAAGAGACAAACTTATGAGAAAATAACGTTTGACATATTAAAAACATGAAATTTGAATGCTACCATTAGGAAAAGTGATCCTGAAGCATATAAAACAGGTCAATTTTTGCAAAAGTATAATATTTACAAGACTTCATGCTTTACCAGTCTGCTACTTCCTGTGTATCTTGTCAGTATGAGTAAAAATCCAGTGGGAAGGGATCATGTTCCTAGTTATGATACAACCTCTGTTTCAAATTAGGGTGTCCCTCTCAACCCATCTCTAGATTAGATGTTTTGGATTGTGTGAGTTATCTTGACTCTGTCCTATTAACTGTAAAACTCCATACAGATAAGTTAGTTTGCAATGCAAGTGTTCTCTGGTCCTTAATGAGCAACACTACAAAGCACTGCAACTCATTTTTTAAAACTCCTATACTAATCTTTGCTAATCCATACAAATTGAATTTAAACCAATGATAAAAAATTTCTCCTTTGAAGAAAATATCAAGTAGTACAGCAATTAACATGTAAAATATGACTTAATTGGTTCAGTCTCTAGTTCCACTGTTGTTAGCCTCTCATAACCATAACACAAGTATCTTGCAATATGTATGTTCAGAGCTTTGCCCTTACAGGGAGATGTGAAGGAAATATATGAAGAGGGGTTGTCACTTGCTTCTCAACACAAGATCTAATGTGCATCCCAGTCCTTCCAACACACAGCATTACCATCAATTCGTTAAGCACATATCTGGCATTACCTCGTGGCCAGGCTTAAGCACATGATTTTAAAATCCTGCACTATAACTGCAGTGTGAACTCCAGACTCATTTGCTGTAGTCTCCACCAATTGCAAGAAAAGCAGAAACCCCCTGTACAGCACCCAGGGCAGAAATACAGTTGCAATCCAAGAGAGCTAACTTCTGCTTGGTGCCTAGGAGGAATATTTCTTCCCCCACACATCCTTTCAAACTCTAGTTTTATTACACTGTAAAGTGAGGTTGTGGCCTCGATTCATTTTTCTACTCTGGAGATTTTCCCAGCCCCCAGTGCAATATTTGCAAGCAGCATCTACAGCATTGAACCAACCTCCATAGGATTCTTCTCCCTCCTGTATAACTATGTTTACTGCTCCCTTCACTGAACTAAACCTCTGCCCAGCACATATTTAGTCTTTCATGCTTCAGTTCATGGATAACTTCTTTGGGGTCAGCAATCAATAAAAGTTTAAGTGAAAACCATGAACTGCCCTACAATCACATTTAGTTCTCAAGTAATCAGAGCTGCACTTTTCACATAGTTTACTATAAAATTGAGAGTGTATCTGGGTGCAGACACTTGCATTTCAGTTTTTACTTGCAAATCTCATGTGCACATTAACTACCCCAGATGCAGGGAGCAAAGCTTGAAAATCCAGCTTGAAAATCTTCCTCTGGAGGAGCTCCCTGTATTCCCTGCCCTGCGGCCGAGTGCTCCGCCTTGGATCCATGAATGCGGAGGTGCCTGCTGGTGCAAGGCACCTGCTCAGGCCTGCAGGTGAGCTATTACTTCATTATTTACACTGTTTCATCATTTACATGAAGGCTTCCTCATGTGTTTCTAAACCTCCTCCTTGCCTTAGATCAGTGTTACTGAGAACAAACAAGACTGCTCCTAAATATTGCTCCCTGCTAAGCAGAGAGATACAGACTTTAAAGTAAAAACAGTTCAGACAGCTGGGTAGCAAGAGGGGTACTATGAAGGGCAAGCCATTTATATTTGCCTTTTCTTATTTACTGCAGTGGGCTTCTCTGATGGGAAAGAAAGGCTCAAGTCTAGTAGTAAAATTGTTTGCATCAGATAGAAGGTGCTTTTAATCTTAAGATACATTTTATCACTGCATAAACTAGGAAAAGATGATGTTTATGCATGGGAAACAGATCAACCACACGAGAAGGATTAAAAGGTTCAGCAAGAAATATCCTAGGTGCATCATGCCCTGGCTGAGGGTCCATACACCCAGGGCTGCTCAGGTCCAGTACCTCCGAGCAGTTCCCTGGCACAGAGATCTTCCCATTGGACACAAGACTCCATTGGCCTTGATGTCCACTCTTCTTGGGACTCCAGCAAGTGCCTGTTTCAGTGACACAAGCAGGTCACTGGTGCAACAGAAATATTGAACCCAGGCACCAGCACAGGTCCATCAAGCCTTTTGCAAAAATAACTTTATCTGGAAAACCCCAGCAACAGCCAGGTCTGTTGAGGAAAATATTAACGCATTATTTTCATTGGTAGTAGCATAAAAGCTAAGCTTTCAAATAAAATTAGTTTCTGAAATATTAACTGCCACAATGCATAAGCCCATGAACACATTTCTTAATTTTCCCACTCTTGGCTTTGTTAAAAAGAAAGTTTTAGCATAGAAGAAACAAAACTGCATTATAGCAAACAGCCTATCCCAATCCTTGTGGACTCGCACAGTAACAACAAAAACAGCAATATTAGAAAAAGTAACATTGCATCCTGAATCGCTCCTCATTTGATCTGGTTTTACATAAATTCAGGAAGCTGCAACCCAGGAAGAAGCCACTGCAGTCTCAGCGAGGAGGAAAGACACTGATCATCCAGGGCAAAGCCAGGATCACCCATGGACAGCTTCACACACAAGCCCGTTAGAAGTAGCCAGACCTCAGCTCAAGCAAGAGCTTTGATGGGCTGCGCTCCAGGGCATTCATTCCTCCAAGCCTACAAAGCTTGCTCTGACTTGCTGGGCTGTATTGAGCTAATCTTTTAAGTTAGGAGGAGAGAAGAAAAGGGAAGCCATAAAACTCAACACACTGACAATATTCTGTGCTGCCCAAATTAAGGCATTGAAGAATTCAGCCCAACATCCTTAGGAGGTGACAGGTTACAAGTCCTCTCCTCCAGGATAGAAAATTTTAGTACATTTAGCATTCAATTTGTGATTTAATATGCGAATAAAATAGTTATCTTCCATATTCCCACCACACTTGAATTATGCAGCTTCCCCATCCTGTCCTCTGCTCCTCTTCCTCCCAGTTTCGTTCCTTTATAGAAGGAAGGGGAAAGAGGAAAAGGGAAAACCGGCACACATGCACCCACTACAGTGCTGATTACTGGCAGGAGGACACAAGGGCAGCTTCTCACTCCTCCACTCAGCCTTCCTGCAGGCTGACAGGTAATTTAATTGGTAATTTAATTAAGAGCTTACTGCTTTGAAACAGAAATTCACACAGGTGTAAGATCTGCCATAACAGAGAAAAATTACAAACATCAGTTCAGAAATAACTGACAACAGGAGGAATTTGCTGCTAAACTGTATTATGCATTATAAGCATCTAAGGAAGCACTAGGAATAAGCACTAGAAAGGATTGCTTCAGGTGCTATTCTATAGGATGATGTCAGCCTTGCATTACAGCCAGCCCTAAGTAAGAGCATCTGTGTAAATCTTGGGCCTGGTTTCCCACTAACATGACAGCTGATTCCTAACAGGAATTGATGTCAAGGAACTCAATGGACACGTAAATCCTAATAGAAATACTTTCTAGGAACTGAGTCATCAACCAACACTTCTCAAATTGAGGGAAAGGAAATTCCTAAAGGAAATAAGGACAGTTTGATTTGGAGGAAGGGAAGAACCACCAGAGTAAACCCCTAACTTCACCATTTCAGAGCAACTGCACACTACAGAAAAGTTAATCGCAGGAAATAAATGTTTACCTGGCCTTAAAAGGTTGACATATAACCTGTTAAGTAGTTCATTTCATTACCTAGTAAGCTACTCACTACAGGCAAGTTAAAAATAAATAGAGTTTAAGATCAAAGTTGGGAATAAAAGGCTGAGCTCAGGTACCCTTCAACAAAACCTCAGCCACACTGCTCAGCTGAGAGCAGGGAAATTATTCCATAGCCTCCATGTAGAAGCCTCACAGGTTTACAACCAGCTAATTCTACAAAACAATATTGCATTTATCTCAAATTAAGACTAAAGCTAAATACTGGCTATGGCTTTGACAACAGAACTTGCTAGTTTTAGAACAGAGCTTTGGGAATTGTAACAAAACCACCCTTAAAACTGCTTATCTGGAGGGCCTAAGTAATTGAAGAGCTCGTACCAAAGCAGAAAAGATTCTGCATTTTACTAAACAGCTACAGCAGATTTTTTTCAATAATACATTATGAAATTTCTCAATAATCTTCAAAACAAGACCCTCTTTCATTTAATGTTATTTTATAAACTCTCTGCAAAGCTCTTAAATGCATTTGGATGCTACAATGCAGTTTACCACTGTGCTGTGACCCTGAAAGTGCTGCTAATTCACCAGCCTTGAAAGAAAAACAGAGAAAACAGTCTTTTCCCTCCCACTTCTTAGCCTTTCTCCTAATAACAACCTAAACCAGGCTGTTTTCAATTAACTGAATCATTAACATTTTAAAATATTTTCTGTGAGTTATTTTTGTAAAGTGTTGCTTTCTTTGACAACAATATTTTGACCAAGAAAACCCATGTAAACTTCTAAAAATTTGTTTGTATAAATATGCAATATCCTAAGCACCCAAGCCATAACACCTTTTAGGTGTGGGTTATATCACTGGGTTATAAGCCTCCCTAGATATAACATACAGCTCCAGAGAAGGTTTTATTGAAAAAAATGTATGCCTCTGTCTTGCTTTATTTGAGGTTAGTAACAGTTCTGCTTTGTTTTCTTATTTTAACTAAATATTTGGAGCATATTTTGTTCCTCACTTGAGGATCTCATCTTACATGCTCTCCCATGCTATTCAACACACAAGTGCAAATATTAAAACCAACACAGGACTGTGTTCTTATCTGGCATAGATCAGTCTGCATCCAATACACTGGAAATCATGAGCTGATTTTTCTTTGCTTAACATTTAAACTGATTAAGAAAAGAAATCAAACGATCAGACTGACTTTTCTACCTTTTTATAGTCTTATCTCTTTGCTTGGAGACAAAAGTTTAACAGTTGCTAAGCTG
>JAVCKT010134934.1:0-18645 GCA_032273925.1 Rhynchotus rufescens
TTTTCTCTGTAGCCCCTAAGCAGCAGCTGAGCCTGCTGCTCTTACAACAAGGCCAGGTCCCTCAGCCTTGAAATCCCCAAACAAAACCCAGTCGTTAATAAAACTCTGATTTTCTGCACTATCCTCACCAGAGGCATTTATTCTGCCCCTGCTTTGCCTCTGACCCTGCAATCCGCAATTCAGATTTGAAGAGAATTACCCCAAAATATCTGACTTCCCAGGGGCATCAAGGAAGCACACGCTGCAATTTTAAAAATTAGGAAAAGATAAGTGCAGAAGACAACCATTCCTGAAGCCTGTAAAAATAACCGACATACATAAAAACTGCTTTAACAATTTTTCCACTGATTTCCAATAATACTTTTGCCTTCCCGAATCACTGCTGGGCATTCACATGCTGTAAATTGATGTTTCAAATATCAGGAGGCAGAATCAGCTGGTAGAAAACCTCAGGATATTCAGTTATCACTGGAAGTAGACGCTGAAACCACAAAGTTTATCCCTCCCTGCCCTAATTGAGGAAGGCTGAAAGTGCTGAATGACACAAGTATTAAAACAAGTAGGATCTTAGCCTCTTAATTCAGCACTATAGCTATCTATAAGATCTTAAATAAAAGACTCACCTAAACTCTTGCTCTTCTAGGTCACTTCATATTTAACTTGGATGCATACTGCTGTGCTTAAAACAATGGATTTTAATCAAAAAACCAAAATCTAGCAACATAGGAAAATCTTAAGTCTAGCAACCGAGAACCAATCAAGAGTCTTAAGAAACGGCAGAATTTCAGCAAAGGGCAAAAAAGTCACCTATCTTTGGAGAGCTCAGTAAATAATTTCCCAGGGCTTTCATAGTATCATTTTATTGTACTAGGAAGGCCACTGAAGATCAGAAAAGAAGAAGTTCCTAGCACTTATGCAAGCTAACAAGGCCTGCTGCATTGTTCTGACCCGGGCTGTGGAAACACACGCGCCAACCTGGCGAAGCAGCCAGCTTGCCAAGCAAGGACAACTCTGGCATTTCCATACTGGGAGCACTTGCCTTCTGGGCAAGAAGCTGCACAACGTGCCAGCAGCTCCACATGCTGGCACTGATAAATCCAAGGGCCCAAGTCTCCCATGAAAGCAAGACTTCACTGATGATGAAAATTTCAGGGTTTTCCTGCAGGGCTTTCTGGCTCCTGGGTCAGCTCAGCAACTTTGTAAAGAAGCCACTTTTATATCCTGTTGATTAATCCCTTTAAATGCACATTCAGACAAGCAGAGGCATTTAAACTAATACTTCTCAGATAAAATACCCTAAATTTATCATGATCTAGTTTGGTAGAGACATAATCATGCCCAGAATATTTAATAATAGATCCTCTAATAATAATATCGATAATAATTATCTACTATATAACAGTTTTCTTATTTGGATTAGGAATACTGCCAGCTCATTGCCATTCTTCAGTCTGTCATTAGGATAACCAAGGCCAAAATTCATTCAGAGAGACCTGTGTTACTGAACCAGCATGTATTTTTATACTAGATGATGGACGCTGAACTACACAAAATCCATTTATCAAACTGCAAGGCAAAGATCACTGGCCCAAGAACACTGCAGAAGAAACATGCTTCAGTTTATACTGAATGCCTTGACTTCCTTTAAAGAAAAATAAGGTGAGGAGTTGCAAGCTCTGCCTTGTAGTGAGACAGCAGCATTGAAACAAGCCCCATCTTGCATGGGTCCAGCTAAGGAAGGGCCACAGCCACCAGCAGCCACAACCACCTCCAAGATGCCAGGTTCTACTTGGCCTCTTATGCTGCCTATTAACTTACCATGTATTGCTGCTCTCACACCTTTATCCTGCGGGGATATGGGAGCTGCTATTTCTTTCTTTCCCTAGTTTCTGTCAGCCTTCATCTCCCCCATCCTCACCTCAGTCATGCCTCATATCAAGGCTCAGAGACTCTGGTGAACCAGGTGCTCTCTGTAGGTGTCTTCTCATAAACCCTGAAAAGTGACAGCATGTGAAGCCACCTTCTCCACAGCCTTTGCTCCACCACAAGGGCATGTTTAGGAGCTGTAAACTACGGGCAGGCAAAGGAAAACACCTCCTCTCTTGGTCATTTCTTTTTTTCTGACGTATCACAGACCCAGAGGGTATTTCACTCTACTGGGCAGACAGACAGTTCCAGTATGAGGGGGTTGGAGGACTGTCGATCACTTTATATATATATATAAATATATATATATATATATATTTACCCACATCCTTCTAAGATAATCAAGAAAAAAATAAATGAATCTTCTCTTCCTGTTCAAGCTGCTTTATACCTAACTCACAGTTCTTAAAATGAAAGGATTACTTGACTAAAAGCAGCTCAAAAGCATTCAAAAGATAATGCATACACTTCTTGTGAGCTACAGAGTATCCATTACTTACCCACTGGTACCAGACCTTCTGCCGCTAGAGCACTCAGGCAGGCAGCCTAGAAACCATCATCTAATTTAACAAAAAATGAGGTTTGCTTCATCAACCACCACACAAACGCATCACGTAAGAGGATTCGCACTGGCGCAACAGAGTTTGAGACCATTTTATCTTTTTTGTTCTTGAAAGGAATCCTGCTTAACCACACAACAGCCCTAACAGCAACGGAGCCAGTCTGGCAAAATCAGCAGTGCCCTGTCACGGCATGACCCGGAGGGCAGCCAGCTGGAACAGCTCTGCCTACTGTTTCAACGGCCGTGTGGGAAAAATAGGTGGCTTCACATGCTACAGACAGCACCACTGTGGAAGTCTCTGCTGGGAAAGAAGGCCAGATAAAAAGCTGGGCTTCGCAGGCTCTGGAAATAGTGTCTGTAGACTGAAAGGAAATGGTCAGCACCAAGCAGAGCACGGCATAAATATGGCAGTATCTAGGGCAGGAGACAAGAAGTCAGGATTTCTCAGGTCAGATCTCCTCTATATAACTAATAAAAGCTAATAAAAACTTGTTGCTTGGAAAGAAATGACAAAGGTCACCAGGAACACCAAGGAAAACAAGACGAAGTTTAAATAACACCTCTTCAAGGGAAACCAACAGAATTTCCAAATGAGAAAGGTGAGAAAGGCTGAAACTCCTCCCTGTACTATTTGTGTTTGAATGGCTTCCTTACAAAAAAAGAAACAAAACAAAAGCATAAATCACTAAATTGCCAAGCTAGAGACACCATTCTCTCTGTTAGCTTGACACTGCAGTAGCAATCAGCAATCCCAACCATATTAAGCACATGATATTCTCAGGGCCACACTTAAATATGCAAGAAGCTGGGTTGCCAGGGCCAGGATTTCCTAAGCAACCAGGACAAGCATCTTCTAACCCAAGAAATGCAGAGGGAGGGAAGCACAGTGCAGAACGAGCCCGATAGCCAGCGGTGCTCTGCTCACGCTCTCGGCCCCGTTCGTACTCACCCGCACAACCACCACTTGCACAGACACGTGCTCAGGCAGCCGAATGGGAGCCCGGAAATGCATGGCCAAAGCCACCAGCAGGTGAAGAATGGAAATGAGGTTCTTGCCATGGATTGCTGCAGGGAACGAGGGAAAAGAAGGAAGTGAAAATATATTGAAGCCTGCTTTTAAACAAACAGCTCTGGAAGAAACAATAGACTCTGGAAAAGGTCTACAGTAAGCATGGTCTTCTATCTTTCTTTTTCCTTTTTTTTTCCTCCCTTTCCTCAATTAATAAAGCTTATAAATTTTACAGGCAGTGGTTTCTAAACTTAATCCTGTCTTCATGTTACCTACCTAACTTAGGAGAAATTTCAGCTCCCCCTCTAGACAATGAAGAAGAGCTGGACTTCAACTCTCCTTCCACTGGAGGATACTGCCAAACTCTGCTTTTAGCAGACGTAGGAAGTGGTAGCACAAGCTCAGTTGTTTGCGAGAGATCTACGACCTGCAGGAAGGGACCTCTCAAACTCCCTTCTCGCTTTTGGCACCCAGAGGGTCACTCTGGATCTGAGTGCCCTTTTGCTTGGATTTGTCAAAGGCTGCAGCTGTAAGCAAGCCCTTGCCTCTTCCTGCGGTAGCCTGAAGGCTTAGACCATCCTCTAGTAATCAAAGGTCTCACAAATTCCTCATAACTATAGGAATTCAACTTCAGGAAGGAAACAGAAGCCCTTTTAATTACAGCATATGCTTAAGGGAAAACTTCCTTCAATTATCCCACAGCCCTGCACATCTGGGGAAGCTTAAACAAGGATGACATGAGAAGGTACCAGTTACAATCCATACCTGGGTTTGATAACAATCTGTGCACAGATAAATTAAAAAACAGTAGTGGAGCAGAAAGAAGCTGATCAACCTATTGATTACTATATCCTCCTGGTCAGGGAAGCCAAAAGGAGGCATCATAGAATCACAGAGTCATTATGGTTGGGAAAGACCTTCAAGATCATTGAGTCCAACCATAAACCCATCCCCATCCTGCCTGCTAAACCATTATCTGCACATTTCTTGAGCACTGCCTTATCTGCACATTTCTTGAGCACTGCCAGATTGGTGACTCCACCACTTCCCTGGGCAGCCTGTTCCAAAGCTTGATTGCTCTTTCCATGTAGCATTTTTTCCCAATATCCAATGCAAACCTCCCCGGCACAACCTGAGGCCATATGCTCTTGTCCTATGGGTAGGACAGGACATCCTTACAGTGAACACCCTTAGGACATCCTTACAGTCCACATTCCACTTGATTGCCCAGCCGTGGGGCCGCAGCAAGTCATGAACAGCCTCCAGCACCGTCTGCAGCTTCTGCTTCTGCCCGATCTCAGACTGCGTCACTTCTGCCACGTTCAGCTTGCGGTCAGCCAATTTTTCTGTACGGAGAGAAAGCAGCAACAAAAGAACAGGGAACATCAGATGGAACCACGGCCTGGGTGGGAATACAGAGCACAGGGAGCCAGCCAGCAGCACCAGCCATGGCCACAAATTTTATAATAAGAGTGACTGCCCTCAGAAAACAAGTAGTTGAAAACAAACTTTTCCAAGTGTGTCAACTCCAGTAAACAGTGGAGAACAGATAAGGTCTGGCAGAACATGCTCCTAATCATACTTCAAAATATGTAACTTGCTGATAGGCACCAAGTTAGCAATAACTGTGTTGCCTCCTGTTTTCCCTCACTGCTGAAAAACATTTCGTACAATACACCTTTTCTCCACAAGGAATTTTCTCCAGCTTAATGGCCCTTTCTAAACATAGAGGTCAATCTGGGACAAAAAAAAAAAAAAAACAGAAAAAAAAACAGAAAGAATATTTTTATGGACATTTTCTTTGGTCTAACAAGCTCTATTTCAGCTTAGCTGAAGGTCTAAATTTAAAGCAAAGTGTGTCTTCTGAAAGGTAGATACTGAAAGGAGTATCTACCCATAGATTCATACTTACGGCTTAGTTAAACCAATTTAAAAGAATAAGCAAACTGGTAGAATATTGATATGTTGTCAAGATGGTTATTTCCAAAGATGAATTCATGCTGAGAAGTTTGTTAATTGCCATTACAAAAAGCTGAGCTCTGTTTCTGTAATACAGTTATTTGTCTCCCAAATCATGCACTAATCATTCTTTTCTTCCTCCACACTGAGATCCTTGCCCAAGCCCCTGGAGCTGAATTTCTCTCTCAGACAGCGAGCTGGGGAAGGAAGGGCAGGGCAAAGAGCTCTCCAGCTGATCTCATTTCTGCCTCCAGCCTGGGGAAAAAAATGGTCAAACTCACTGCGTTGTTGGAACTAGAAAGGTAGGACTGGTTGAGCATATTCCAATTACATTATTATTGCTGTTTTTAAAACAAACAAAAGAAAACATACTTCACTGAAACCATTTTCCCCAGACAGGAGAGGCTTCAGCATTCTTTTAGGAACTTTTCAGAGCTGTCAGAACATGTTATTCCAACAATGGAAATACTTCTGCTCTCAAATTCAAGAATATTTTGCTTTTGGACATTTTACCTGCACACAGGTATAAAAACCAGCAGACAAAACGACTTTTTATCACTCTAGAGTAGGATTTTTTTAAATGATATCTGAGAAGAGTGAATGGAAAAAACTTTCTTTAGCCACGACCTCCACAAGTCTTTTTTAATTGACTGCCAAGGCATTTAAATATATTTTTAAATGACCTTATTCTTATAAAAAAAAAATCTATCCTTGGTTATTTGTTTCGATTCCTCTCTGTCCTCAGTGCTGATGTACTGCCAGTCACCAAGCTGCTGATTTTCTCTCTCTTGTTGGTAACCAGTATTCAGAAGCCTGTGAATGTGCACCAAAACACTGTGGGCCTGCTAGTTAAGTAGCATACACAGAAAATTCAGTAAGTAGCAGCCATGAGAGCCAATGAAATTACCACCATTAAATCCTCTTGCCCCACTCCGACATACAGAGCTCATACTCCAGCCCGCTCCTGAAAACTTATCATAGAGAGATTGCTTTCATTTTACTTATCTGTCTCCCAAGAGACAACTGGAGTGTATTTACCAGGGTACTTGGAGCTTAAAGGCTCTGTGTGTGCTAAAAACAGCCCGTGAAACCCAGCATCATCATTACAAGTTTTTTCCAGCCAGAGCGAGCACTAGATTGCAAGGAGGAGAGGGGGCTGCCAAATCACAGCTGCTTAACTGAGCATAACCCTTCATGCCTCATTCCTCCATATCTGCTCAAGAGCACGTTAGGAGTATGTGCCTGCTGCCATGCACTCTCTGTTTACCAAGACTGCCTCCAAAAATAACTCTCTTCTAATCTCAATAAAAGTTTACATCTCAAAAATTTTCAGGAGTGAACTCCACAGACAAAATGATGGACTGCAAAATTTCCTCTTGATCCCCAACATAAACTTCCATCTCTTCACCTCTTCTCTGCCACATGCAACAGTTTTCTGGCTCTTCTTAGCCCATGGATCAGATACCTAAATATCACCTTTGTTTCCTCCCTTTTCAAAACACTGCCTGGGAACAGAGGGAGATGCTGACCCTGTAGCTACAACCTGTGTCTCCGGTGAGCTGGTGAGTTACTGCACAGACCTGCTGCCATCTGGAGCTTCAGAGAGGATTAATTTGGGCCTCCTTCCAATGCCTGGGGCCTTCTTCTCTCATGTGAACTCACCAAGGAGCTTCTGCAGCACCTGCCCGTCGTAAAGGTCTTCTTCAAGCTGTTTAACAATGATTCTCTCCTCTACCAGCACATCGTTTATCCAGTCAATTAGAACCTGGAAGTACAGAAGCAGGGGATAAATGTCTAAAAAACAGCCAAGTTCATTCCTTTTATGCCATGCAACAATCAGGAACAGAGAACAGAGCAAGGTTTACCACATTTATGTCTTGCCAGCTCACAGAGCAATAACAGTGAAAAGATGCTGCTGCTTTTGATTCAGGTCATGGAAAAGATGAAGTTTGGTGCCTACTTATCCTCATTAAAATGCAGCAATTCTAAAGCAAGTAGCAAGCAGTGACTCTGCAGAAACTTTCCTTGCTGGTATCTACTCACGCCCAGTCCCAAATATCAGGTCTTACCTGCTTTATGTGGCCAGCAGGCCACTTTATGGCCTGCTTTATGTGGCCCACGAGCAGAGAACAACAGTGCCATGCACCTTAGCTGACCTGGAGTCACCCACGGAGGCTCCCAGCACGGCCTCCCTGAATCCCCATCCCGCACAGACGCTGAATGGGAGACCAGAAAGAAGTGCTTCAGAAAGGAAAGCACCTCTGCTAGCAGGAGCTAAGCAGATCCTGCTGGATCCCTGTCACTCTGCAGCAGGACAAGGTATTTTGTGTTAGAGCTACTACCTAACAGAGGAGTCTGGAATTAAGGTTTTGGTCACTTGGGCCTAACAGCCATTCTGCAACATGTGTGAGAGCCTGAGAGTCCCCTATGTTGGCTAACACAACCACAGAAGTCATTCAGTCGCCTACAAAACAGCAGTGAGCATAAAGACTCTTCATAAATAAATAAATAGATAAAAAAGGAACTGATGCTTTCCAGGTGCTAAAGACAGTAACTTCCAAACTGCTAGCAGGAAGAACAGTGCTGACCCTCTGAAGTTGGCAGCAGCATTTCCTCCCAATTTAGTATTTAGAAAACTAAAGAACTTTTGCAAAAATAATATGGTTCCGTGGGAAGCGATTTAATGTGTTCCTGCTATAAATTCCACATTACATAAAGGGAACATAGAATTGTCAATCAGAGACATGCTAAATCCATTAGCTGGAGCCACCAGAAGTCATGAGCCCGAATTAAAAACTGTAAGGTTTTTAATTTACTTCACATGAAATTGTGGAGTCTTGAGATTTACTTCCTGCTCAAATCCCATATTTCTGCCTCTACTTGGCAGGCACAATGGCTAAGATCTCCTTTTTTGTAGTAGTAGTAATAGTAGTATTGAAGAAATTATGAAACAAAAACAAAATATAGACAGCCTTCCACTGGAAAACACATGCTTTGGCAATTGTAGGAGACATGAACACTTAAATACACTGTTTGCAAGGACGTTTAACTAATTCCACCCAGTTTCATGGAATTCACCAAGCTCCAGAAAGTTTTGCCAGGCTTAACGTCCCCAAAGAAGTTTACACTTCAAAACCAGATGGCTCCGGCTCTGTTGTCTTGGGTACCTTTAACCTGCACTGCCAGCACCTCCAAAGCTCTCTGAAAAGGAGCAGGGCTAAAATTCAGCTAAAAATAGCACACGAGTGGCAAATTTTAGCTGGGAGATAACGGCAGCCACTCAGCTCTGGGAGAGCAAAGATGAGATCCAAGGCACGCATATGCAAATCCTTTTTTTCCTTCTAAACTTCCCAGTGGAAAAATCTCAGTAAGGAAAAAAACGAGTCCTTTAAAGATCTTCCTTTCGGTACAAAACCTTTTCGACAAGGTATCCAAGCCTGGCAGAACATCATCTTCTCCGGAGGAGGGAAAGGGCAGGCCGAGGAGATGCTCAAAAGGAGCAGGGAGCTGCGGACGCGCTCGGCAGCCCTTGAGCCACCCGCCATCCCCCCCTGTTACCTTCTGCTTCTCTCCCCTTCTCCCACCTCATGCTCCCCAGCTGCTCTTCTCCCTTTTCAGTCTTTCTCAGGAGACAGAGGGACTGTCCCCTCTGGCAACGGGCTGCAGGGAAGACATCTCAGGGAGATTTTAAGCCAGCCAAGGGCTGCAGGGCTCAAAGATAGAGGGATGAGCAGCACCGTCTTTGCCCTTGACTCTTCACAAGTGATGCAGAGAAGTAGCTCCTCATTAACAAGATACTTTCTTATCCCAAATCATCTAAAAATAGATTTTTGAAGCCTGTCAATAAGGTGAGTGTGAAGTTCCCAAAAGATAGGAGCTTGATACAAATGGACATCAATAGAGAAGAACTAAAGAAATCAAAGCTGTAGAAGATTTGAGTCATCCGTGAGACTTACAACAAAGATTTCAAAAAAAACAAAAACAAACAAAAAAAAACCAACAAAAAAACCCACCTCTAATTAAGCTGAAATTATAATTTGAAATTAGACACTAGCTAAGTCCTTACATGAAGTGGCCAGATTTCCGTAAGTGCTCAGTAGCTTTGTTAAAGGAAGACTCACAGCACTCAAGGCTTTCAAAACCTGCAAATAACATTTTATTTCCTTTTTCCGCTGCTGAATGGTACTGAAGTTTGAATCGAGAAAATGCCAATGAGAAATAAAAACTAGAAAATAGCTCTTTAATATAGGAGCTAACATCCCTTTTTAATTCGTTCAGCTTTTGCAAACAGTGCAAAGCAACACCATGCAGGCTTATTTAAACGACTAACACACAGAATTAACTTCTGACTCGTGTCTCATGGAAGGACAACGCTGGTTCTTTGTCGCTGCTCCTCTCTGCATATACAGGAGCAGAAGATAGTCAAAACCTGAGTGCCTAAGAAGTTAACCAGCTTGCGATGCTGGCGCAGACTATGTGGTGGGAAGCAGACAGAAACTGCAGCCAGGCAGTCACTGCCACGCACGCAAATATGCTCAATTTGGACCTGCCAAATCTCACACTCCTCACCCTGTTCCTCCACTTCTGCGGTTCGGGGCTACCTTCAATGTCAGGGCCATGTTTGCTGCATAAAAGGAGGGGTGCTGCCCAGCCGCAGCGGGTCCCGCGGGCCCCTCACGATCCCTCGCGTGCAGCCTGTGGCCCCGGCGCGTCCGTGGGCCGCGTTCCCGAGCGGCACGCGGGCACTCGCGGTGCCGGTCCCGGCACGTCGCCGCATCGGGCCCCGGCACAAAGCCACTTCTCTAGGAAGCCTCCTGCAGCTGGGGAATAAGCAGTCGTTTTAACAGGTTAATATCATATCCTCATGTCTTCAGTATCAGGCCTGTCCCTTCATGAGCATCCACACCCAGAGGAAAAAAAAAAACAACAAAAAATAAACCCCAAAACCATGAATTGCCTCACTCAGACACATATGCTCGTAGTTATAGGATTTCCAGCAGTGCTTTCAATTCTGACATGTATATTTATAATACCACTTTTAGGGCAAAGAGTATTTTTTCTTCTTCTTTTTTTTTTTTTTCAATGACCCATGTTCCATTACTAAACACTGAGAACTGGAATCTGCTATGAGGGGGGCAACTGAAATAAAACGGTGCTAGAAATTCAAAGGAAAAAACGAGTTTGCCTGGCTCATTGGCTTCGGAGTTCCTGCAAGACGGGCCTTTGCATCGAGCTACAGCAGCTCCCGTGGCCCGGAGGCACTTCCAGGGTTCATGGGGAGAGCTCAGGGGCACAGGACCCCGTGGTCCCGGCTACGCAGTGACGGGCAAAAGGAAAAACAAAGCAAAATATACAAGTACAGCACACGAGGACACCCGGCACAATGGGGAAACAGGAAGTTTGGTCACAATATAGAAAGAAAATCCTGTTTTTAATGAGTCTTTTTTTTTTCCCCCTCTGGGATCTGGGAGAATTAGGAAGCAAAACTGAAAGATCTGGCAGCTTTACTGACTTCAGGATTGAATATGGAAATTCATATAGAAAAAATAAATCATATTCAAACCAGGAAACTTTTGACTCGACACTGAGCTTTGCCTGCCTACAAAGAGATCTGTTTTTTTTCTAAGAGCAGACCATATAGCATTTAAGATCCAAGGGGTCATTTGATCACACACGAAACCTTACTGAAAGGACATAAAACTTCACAGCTTAATTTTGGTTCTCCTATCAGCACAGTGAATTTAAATAAGCCATTAAGTTGGTCGAGGGAAAAAATACAGAAGGAAAAACAAATTTTGCTTGCAATACACAAAGAAACATCTAGGAATAACAGGGAACACAAACATATTGACCTCCTGATTTGTGAAAGTATTTAGAGAACAACACACAAGTCCTCTTTAGCATTAGCAACATCAAACCAAACTCTATTTGATCACATAAGAGCCAAACACAGTGCTGGGGAGGAGGAGGAAGGAGGGGAGGAAGGCTGCTGGCCATGCAGGGAGCTCATCTGAACTCATTACTTCACATTGACAAATTGTGGTGGACTACTTTTAGAACACCATCAATGGTAACAGATAATAGTTTTTAAGTCAAACTTCTCGTTCCTGATCATTTTCATATGTCCAAGGACATTTAAAGCCCCTATTTCAGCATCCCCAACTGAGCAGCCTTCAATGCCAGGGATTCACTCTGGATTTATTGCGTTAGCAAGACTAAGAAATATATTTTTTTTTCGTTTTCTTTTTCTTTTTCTTTTTCTTTTCCCCTGGTCTTTCTGCACTACCACAATGTTATACGGTCACCTTTTCCAGCAGGCCTGTCCTAACCACTTCCAAACATTCACAAAAACTTGCACTGATCTATCCACCGCGTGCATAATTCCTCTGGGATCAGACTAACAGAAATTAAAACAATATTTTGTGGAGACAAATAGATATTAAAACAATGCCAGCAGCAGATCTATTTTCTTCTTTTTTCACTTTTTCATACACTCTAACTGTATGTGACTGACAGGAGAACAGAAACGCACAAAGCCGGTGCCAACGAAATGTTGGCACTTCTGCCTCTGGCACTGAGAGAGATCTGGGCTGGCACCAGTGAAACTGAGCCACTCTGCCAGGTTTTAAAAGGCAGCAGACACTAATGCTGCTATTGACACCATCATCCTCGAGGAGACAAAACACAGAACCCTTCTGAACTATAAAAATCTCCACCTATTCCGCTGTGCACTCCTTGCTAGACCATGGAAATCTTTGATTGCCAGCCCTCCCTTCTGGCTGCCACCGCGGAGCACTCACCATGGCCAGTTCTCTTCCAGGGCTCCTGGAAAAGCTGGGAAAACTAACCGCTAAAGAACACAAAACAAGGAATAAACTGCTCTTTTTTTTTTTTTTCAGTTTGTTTTGGAGTGATCCAAATTCTGTGGCATAAAGTCTCTTTGCCAACTAACTCGAAGCCCTCTTTGCTTTGCTAAATCTCTCTCAAACCCTCACCTGATGCAATTATAAACGTCTAGCAACTACCTAAATTAGATCATTTTCAAGTAGGCACTCTAGGGGTCATCTCTCTCTCCTTGGATGATGACTCTGAGGAAATAATTCCCAGGCAGATGATGCTTCTTGCACTGGCTGCTCTAGTCTAACTGCTAACTCGTGACTCCGCAATGCACTGTAAACATTCAGACTGCTCTTGCTCTAGGTCTGATTTTCATTCCTTCTAAAGATTTTCAGGGTTTTAAACAAAAAAAAAAAATAAAGTATAACCTTTTCAGTGCCTCTGCCTCCCACACTTTATTTTCTGTGATTGTCCTTCTATTCGTGTCCTGTGTGCCTGGGTAGTTGGAAGTCCTTAGTTTACCTGTGTGCAGCTGACTGACTCACGGCAATATCTCTGCTCCACTAGCAAAGAAACCACAGGATGCTTTCAGAAAGTGCTGTGAGACCACTGTATCTTTTGAGAAAATGAGAAGATTTGAGTATTAACAAAGGAAAATCGCAAGTAACCTAACTAAAAACCACAATATATTCCAGGTGAATCACGGCAACAAAGAAAGTGGAGCACAGCCTCCCGTTGCACAGAACAGGGTTTGATGTGGTTTTGTGATCCCAATCCTGCCTCTCCAGCATCAGTCACAGCTTGGTGGGCTTACTTGCAACATCCACCAAGCAAAGAGCTTGCCTAGGTTCATACATACAACGCCCAAGGTTTCCTGAAAGGAGCGTGCAGGACCTCACCCCACACTCATAGTGGGTATAGATCATCCAAAGGTTTAAGATCCACCTAACCAGAGCTGTAGTGTGGTTTCTAACAAAAAAAAATGACCATTTTAAACTCTTTATCCCAAGGAAATGTAGCAGGAAGTAAAAGACAAGCACAAAAGCCTTTTGGAATGAGGTTTTATTTATTCAGAACTGGCAGCATTTCTCCTCCTGCCCAAGCTTGCACTATGTTAACCACATAATCACACAGAAATGGTTCTCCTAAACACTAGTCTCTCAGGATCGAACCCTCCATGACACACGGCACAAACTGAGCCCCAAGGCCACCCCTCATGGCAAGGCAGCTGTGAACACCAGCATCCCTCACACCTTGAGCATGGGTGTACATAGAATCTGGAAAACGTGGCCCATTTCCTAGCACACAGGTAAACTAAGGAATTTCAACTGCCCCAGGCACATAGGACATGAATAGAAGGATAATCACAGAAAATGCAATGTGGGAGGCAGAGGCACTGAAAACAAACCAAACAAATCTGCTTTCCACATCCTGCCCAACGGGACTGAAATGTCCACTCATCATTTTGCTCCAAGAAGCCATCAGGACCAACAACTTAAAGAAGCTAAAGAGGAGCACAGGCTCCATTTTAAAATGTTATCCAGTGTCACAGTAAAAATGATGAGGATTATGTGGAAGATAATCAGAACAAACTCACGCGTAAGCACCTGTGAGCAACTGAATTACCAAGTTATGAGTGAGTAAGTTCTCTAGAGGCAGCAAATCACTAGTTAACTTAACCTTTTCCTTGACACACACAGTGGGTTGGCAGTGCATGAGTAGCTAAGGCAGTTACACTGCCTTAAGTAAGGAACTTACACTTCCATTGGTCTCTGTCCATGCTCTCAAAGACTGCAATTCAGTACGAGAATTGGGGGCAGATAAAACTGCGTTTCCATTTCTTCTTTATTTTAAGCAAAAATATAATATAGGGCAAGAGGTATGCAATTTACCATTTCCTATAATATCAGAGGTCTCCCCCCAAGTCTCCTCTCCCATGCCCTTGCTCAGTTCAGTCTTCCTCTTTCCCTTCCTGAAGTGGCACTGTTGGTTTCTCTCCTGTCTCTGAGAAGGATGGGTGCAGCTAGATTCAAGCTAAGCACTGATTCTCACTTGGATCATCACAAGGATATAAACGGATCACAACTACCACGAGGACTATGTCCACCTTCACTCTTTTGTTGCTGCTTTTAGCCTTGCCAGTGCCATTCATGTTGCTGACCTCGTTTTTCACAGACATACTTCAGTAATAAGCTCTTCCTCCTCAACTGCATCCTTGGTAACCAGCTTGTAAATGACTCTGGTTCCCTGTGTGAAGAGTCTGGATAAAATACTGATTTCCTACCTTGATCAGTTCTTTGAACTTGGGGTCTTCTTTGGAGTTAGGGTCAATCATGGTGCGCTCCTCATTCTCCTCTGTCCAAGTAAAACGGGAGACTTAAATTAGATCCACCTCAAACAGGGCTAAGAGTAATGCAACAATAATTATTCATGAAGTGGGCTGGCAGCTGATCAAGAAATGACAGTACCCAGTCATCATTTGAGCAAGGGAAAATCCAATGAGCAAAGCGGTAGGCATTTTTTTCAGAGAGGCACAGAAGGATCACACAGTCCTAACTTCCCTGAAATAGTCGTCTCCACTGACCTTCCACAACTCGGACTCTCTACAGGCAGAATACACAAGGAAATCACCATCCTCAATGCTAAATGGTACACATTAATATTATCACGCCAAAAACCGCAATCAATTAATTTTCCCTGCCTTCCATTTGTATTTAATTACCTTTGAAACCACCCTTCCCAAATTGTACCATCGTGGAAGAGTCTAGCAAGTTTATGGCACCATGCTCAGTGCAATAGCTGAGATTTGGGGTGATGCTCTGTGCTTCTCTTCTGCTGTTCTCTGAAACTCACTGTGACACAGGTAAGCTGCCAGAGGGCAGAGACTGCTTAACCTGAGGTTAACTCGGAGTGAAAACGAGCCCAGTTTACATCATCTGTAAACCTGGACATGGGGGAAGGACACAGAGTAGATTTATCAGGGGTATCCTCCTCTATTTCTTCTATTGATGAGGGATGGAAAGACGACAGAAACACTCTGCAACAGTGATCAGCAGGAGAGGCATGAATGTAAAGATTAATTATTGCAAGGCATGACTTGATACAGAAATAGCAATAATGAACTTTAGCTCAGTCAGGCTAACAACTAAACAACCTTTGGCAAGTTTGTCTTTAGCATAACAGCGCACTTGGACACATGCATCAAATGCATATTTAAATTCTCCCAGACAGGACAATAATATTCAGGAAGCAGCTGGAGCAAGTCTGGTATTTTAAATTCTAGTGTTTGCTTTCAAGGAATAGGCCTCTCTCTACACCCTTCAGCTTAGTTCCTTTAGCAGGCAAACATGAGCTGGGGGCTAAGTTACAAGTGTGATAGCTCTGGTCACAGCTAGTTCCTTTACGAGATGAGCACGCCAGCACAGCCTGGCTGCTACACAACAGGAACACAAAAATAGGTGATGGGGTCAAAGCTGGGTGAACAGATCCACCTCTACTCAGCTAAAACCAGCATGTGCAGAAACCATGGATTTATCTTTAGCTGAGAGGCTAGACGGGCAAGAGGGCAATTGTGTTTATTTTAAGTCAGTGATCAACCTCTCACAGAAACGAGATCCCACAGAAACGAGAGCCCATACAAGCATTTGTTTGCCTGAGCTTTGTGTGGGAGAAATCTTCCATCCCTGATACGGGCAGTGTATCCCATGAAGCTCACTCAGGCAGCCCAGCCTGCTTCTCTTTCTCTTGAGAACCCAGGAAATGAAGCCCGGCACATTTGTCCTCACAGCACCACCATGTTCAAATACCACTGCCGAGTCTGAACGAGCTGGTAGCCCTAATTCTGCTGAACTGAGGGCACCAGCTTCAATCCTGAAAGCCTCCTAACCACGGATTATGATGGGTCGCTGCACTGATGCAGATGTATTAGCATGAGGTGAATGCACCATTTGTGGCTTTCAAGTCACATTAAGCATTTCATGCTGCTATTGCATTGCTGGGCACTGATGGCCCTTCCAGCATGACAGTAACGGGGAGGGGTTGGTGTGGCCACCAGTCGTGCCACACTCACCTGGCACAGAGGAACCCTTTAAAAGCTGCACCAGCTGACGACCCAACGACGCTGCCTCGCTCTTACAGCGTGAATCGTCCCCGCTATGAGGTGGGAAATGGGAGATTCACAGAGCGCAGCTGCAAGACAGGCTAGACCCTCTAAGTGTCCGTTTTACTATTTTGCAGGGTCCCTTATCTGTTTAAAGGGTAAGTCTCTATTGTTTAAACACACTTGACAAATTTCCACAAATCTTGGAAGAAACATGAATTATCCTTCTCCCCTTCTTACTTTTCTCCTTTTCTTTACTTCCTCATTGCTCCCTGGGATGAGTCAGGCAGTCTAATTCTAAGGAAGTGACACCAAACACACACCCAAAACCCTGCAAACGGAAACCCTGAGCAAGACTTGATACATACCAGGGAATGGGGTGGGGAGAAGCAGGACAGAATGGGACAGAAGTCTGAAAATTTATCTTCTTTCTATAAAGTGTTTGCTGTCTTACAAATTTCTGTCCTCATAACCTTTAATTGTTGTTTCCCCAGCTTAAAATCTCATCTGTTCACTCAGCATCCGATTCCATTTTGCTGTACAACCAATTTGCAAGATGACAGCAATAACCTAGGCAGAATGTGGGCTCCATTGGCTAACAGCACTGTAGGATGTGCAGCAAGAAGAGGCAGCTTAAGGGGGTCCAACAAGGCCTAGCAATCACATTACACATTTCTGCCACAGACTTGCAGTGGGCTGGTCCTTTTGCAGCTCAGTTCCCTATTTATATATGGAGAAGATACCACTTCCTTACCATAGAAGGACATCTGCAAGGATGAACACAGACTGAGATGCACTTGGACATTGGGTTAGTGGTAACGAAATAAAATCTAGGCAGAAAAATGCAGCAGAATTTTCTATGTAATTTTCACAGAGCCCAACTTTTTACTTGCTTTCACAACAACCACAGAAGAACTCAAGTTCTCTGCACCTCGCTGAACAACTCCATTTTCCTATAACCTGCTTAATTTTAAGAGCACAGTTGTCATGCTGCTCTTTAAATTCCCTCAGTCAACTGCTCAACTCTCTCAGTCTAGGCTGAGCAACCTATATTTAACAGGAGAGCAATGGGTGCAGGACCAGAGTGATCACCTTGACTAACACCCTCTCAGCTTAGGCCCGCAGCACAAACACTGTACCTAGTAGTGTGTCTTCGGGATGAATGTCCACGGCGCTCGGGTTCATCGGAGCGTTGATGGCATTTTTACCCTCTTCTTGAAGGTCGCTCACTAGAAAAGAAGAGTAGAAAGAGGGTGATAAACGGAAAGTTTGTGAGATGTGTAAGGCAGAACAAGGTATTCATTCTAAAAGAAAATATCTGCTAGGCACATTCGAAAATGGGCCCAGAGTTTACAGGATTAGGAACTGCAGCTGCAGTGGAAAAGAGTGCCAATATAACATCCTTTTATACCTTATTAAAGCTACAGTCACCAGACTACTGCATGAGAACACTTGGCGAGAGACTCAGTTCTGTGGAAAGAGCAACCTCAGAGTGCTCGTTTCTCCAAAAGTCACAAAGCTCACACCTTCTTGCAGGGTGCCCCGGAGCCGGAGCAGACAACACGCTGTACAACCAAAATCCCTTTCTAACAGCTCCCCCACTGCTCACCACCATCTTTTCCAACCATGGAGCACTAGCAACTGCTCTTTGCTACTCACTTTATTAAAATGTCTCAAAGAATCCTAGGGAGACTTGCCAAATAAAGGTAAAAATACATTTAAGTCTAGCACTGCTGCTGGCTAAAAATACAGATATGGCATGGACAGGTGAGTACAAATCTGGAATCTGTGATTGCAAGCTCTTACTCCAAACCTACACCTCTGACTTGGGGAAGCCAGTCAAATGCCCTGCATCAGCAACATTTACATTAAAATACTTCCACATCTCTGTGGAGGAGTATGGGAGGAACTAAATTTGAGGAAAACTGCTAAGTAATTGTTTAGTCTCTACGTAGAATCTGAGAGTAAGCAAAGCTCTAGCACTGCTATTACGCTGTTACAGCCTCTAAGCTCAGTGACTATGACGGGTTGTAAGCCCGACTGCTGAAATACACGGATTTGAGGCAGGAGATACAGAGCTACTGTAATAAATGCCACCTACTCTGTGACAGTGCTGTATTAGTATGGCTAATAAGGCCTTTTGCAGAGGCCTTTTGGGTACTTTGGGGGAAGGGGGGAAGGGGGAAAGAGGGGAAGGAGGGACGGAGGGAAGGAGGGACGGAGGGACGGAGGGACGGAGGGACGGAGGGACGG
>JAVCKT010134943.1:5785-18644 GCA_032273925.1 Rhynchotus rufescens
AGTCAGGAATAGTCAGATAAGAAAATACTAAGACAAAACTTCTTGGTTGCAAGAGGAACAGAGCGAGGTTTTTGTTCCCTCTCAGATTAATTTCCTGTTTGATTGATCAAACAAGAAATTACAAAATTTTGTTTAATAATAGTTTGATAACATAAACCCAAGATTATGATACCACTGAGGCATCAAATAGAATACAGAAGATGGGCCTTTTGGAAGTAAGCTGTGATTCAAATCTAGATTCATCTAAACAGACAGACAGCTTCTGAAATAGATACTTACTGTGGTATACATTTTTATCTATATGTATGTTTAAAACTTGTAATCAAATACAAAGGAATTCAAGTCCTCTTTTTCAGTCTCCTTTTCAGCTTAACAGTTATAAACTGTGCATGAGTTCTGACTGCTGGATTAAACAAATGTATATAACATCTAACTGTGTTATTTAATAGTCACAAGCAGTTATATTCAAACTACTGCTGGTAGTATTTGAGTAACATTTTTATTTTGATTAAGCAAGAAAACTAACCTCCTTTTTTGTTTAGGATAAACTGCCTTATTTTAGGTTTGCTTGTTTGCTAGTAAAACAAAAATCATGAAGCGAGAGAGAAAAGACCTAAAAGACTCAAAATTATATTAAAAATGACATGGAAAAAGAACAACCCAAAGCCACATTAAAAAACAAAAAGCTACTAATTAAATGCATTATTCTGGAGAAGAATTTCTCATGACTAGAAGTCTCATTTTCAGGCCGTTTTTGCATTCTGCATCTTTTGTAACTGCTGGTTTCACTTACGTGGGGAGTCCGGATTCTTTGAGGACAGCGGTTTCACATCAGGAATTTCAACATCTCCTTGCTCCCTGATCCCATCCGACAATCCATCTTCACTGTTTTCAATCTGTGGGGTACAAATCTCACTGGTTACGTTGTCACCATTATTCACAGGAGCTTCCAGCATCTGGTCCTTCTTTCTTTGGACAGCCCAATGCATTGTCTAAGGAAATGCAAAAATAACAAATTAACTATTTCCTGTGTTTTACAAGTTTTTTTTTTTCTTTCTTTCTTTCTTAGTTTAATACATGGTTAAAAAGAAGCATGGCCTAGAGAGAAAGTTATGAGCCAGTAGGATAAGGAACACATACTAATACATCACAATTAGGATGTGAGTAGGGACACGCAGCTATAACTTATGTCAGAGGGAATGAAGAACAAAATGCAGAAGTGTACCAAATAATTGGAGTCTTTTGTCCACAATTTTTTCAGGTGTGACTTCAAAGCTTATGTGACTTAGAAGATTACAGTGCAGAAGATGATGGTATTTGAATGTGGCACCTCAAGAACTTAACAGTTTTTAGGAACTGAAGCCTGACTTCATTTCATTTCAACTGTCCTCAAAAAAATCCTGTCACAAATCACCCCACCAACCTCGCAGGGCCCTTCCAAAGATCTCTGTGAAGCCCAAGGTTGCAATGGAGCAGCTTCCAGATTTGTCAAATAGTTTGTTATTTAATCAGTTAGCATCAATGTAACTGATCTCAAGAGGAGAAAATACTCTATAAAGGTGCTAGATTTAAGCCAATATTGAAACAAATAAGAAGTTCCTTCAAGAACCAAGGGACATCCAAGTTTAAAAACCACCCACCGTCTTCACTGAGTTGCTGAGGGCCTCCCACTGCTGGAAGGGAATGGCAATTTTGCTCCGCCGCCAGTAATCGTAGTGAGCTCGGCTCTCCTCGTTAGCGAGAATCTCCTTGGCTTGCTGCAGCTTCTGAAAACTCTCCACTGGAAGGCAAACCAAAAAGATGCTAAAGCCAACACTTGTTTGGATGGAAGTAGCTTGCATGCAAAAGGGGAGCTGCCAGCAGCTGGGAGCAGAGAGCAAGAGAGCAGAGTGACAGCTCTGTAGCTGATCTGCTTGCAGCCGCGCGACGCTTTAGAGCAACAGCACCTTCTGCAGACAGTTGGTGTCTGGCTCAAATCAGTGCCGAGATGCTCATTTTGTTGACTGGCTTGAAAGCTTCCAGATTTTAAGCTCGTGGAAACATATAGAGAAAGCAGGCGAAAGGCACGAGTCACCCCCTGCAAACAGCATTTTAAAATGGAAATTAAACTGGAATAATCCAGTTTAAAGGGTACACCCTTATATACACAACAGCAAGGAAGTCAGGGCAGCACACAACACCACGAAAGTATGAGGGGGGAGAAAATGAGAGGAAAGATTCATAAGCAAGCACAGGAATCTAATGAGGTGTAAAATAACTAATTAGTGCACTTAGTTTGGCATCTTTTTCGAACATATTCTAAAATATATATTATCTTGTACACCAGGTTGCATGTGAACACTTGGTCTCTCTACAAGATTTTTTCATTAACTGGTTACTAAGGACACAGTTGCAGGTTACTATTTGAAGAAGGGCTATAAGGATCTACGTTTTATCTGTGAGTCACCTGTGTTACAGTGATATATCATTATTATTCATTTATTCCAGTTTACAAACTAGATTTCTTTTGAAATATGCTGAGCCCAAATACCAATCCAAACTAACAACCATAAATCAAACAGCAGGCAACAGGTTACAGGGAGGCTTCTATTAGGCTTCCTTTTTCTCACGTGACTCCTTTTGAACAAATAAAAACAGTCTTCTTTTTAACTGCTCTTCATTAGGCTGATGAAGTCATCAAAAAGGGCAATTTTCCCTAGTGTTGTGAAATGACATTTGAAGTACGTATCAACAAAGCTGCTCCAGTATTTGGCACTTGGCTTCTCTTTTTGGGTTACTTGGCTTTGGTAAATGGGGGCACATGCAATGGGATCAATTCTAGTCTCTATTTCCCTGCTGTAATTACTAGAATTTCAAATAGAAATCAAATATTGAATAGCTATTTCTGCAAACTTTGGCCATAAATAGATCAGAAGAGCCCTTATTTTTGCAATATATAATCAGATGTCCAGGTAAGTTACAATGTGTAAGACTGTCTTCAAATAACTGAGTTGGAGTTGCAGTCACGGGCCTGGTTTGGGTCTGATGAACCCTCTTTCATGACCTCAGATGTTGGCTGCTGCTCTGCAAGCAGATGGCTGCTCTTCTGGTGCTGGCTTCTCCTTATTTGCAGTTATTTAATTACATTAAAAGAAACTGAAGTACATTTAATCTGTTCCTGATGTGCTTGTTCACAAAGTAAATTATCTAGCTGACGCAATTATGGCATTTGAGTGTCACCGAGCGCAGAAGCAGGTCAACCTCATTTGTCTAGAAAGGGAGATACTCCGTGTTTCTGAATTAAATGTTCTGCTGCAGAAAGAAAAGCAGTCCGACTGCACTGCCCTCTGCACGGGGAGTTTCTGTGCTGGATGAGCTACCCAAAATAGCTGGGAGGGTGAGGAGGGGAAAAGGGTGAGACACAAATGCAGATGCCTCAGTGAGATTTGGTTAGAAAACACTCTTCTCCCTCCCTTTCCAGCCCTCAAAATCCATGTGCTGGTTTCTTTTCTTTGATTTTTTCCTGCAGTTGCTTTATTGAAGTGCTGGTGCTTTAATCCGCTCTGCTGCCAGGGGCCTGAGAGATGGGATGGGGAAGGATGGAACGAAAACATCCTTTTATTTTTTTCCCTCCCAAGAGGAGACTGTTGTTTCCGCAAGCGCTTTGCTGCCAGCTCCAGCGTCCGAGCAAGGGACGAGCCATTTAGCTAAAGAAGAAAGGTCAGAAAAGCAGCTCTGGAAACATAGTACCTGCAAAGCTGGATTTCTGCTGACTTTAAGGGCAAGACTAAGGAGATGCTGTTCCCCCTGGCTGAGCTGGGCTCAGCCAAACCAAGGACGAGAGGCTGACTCTTCCTTGGCCTTACACATAGGACTGCTCCATGGCACTGCAAAGGCAAAACCTTCCCGTGCAAGACACTGCACGTGATGTGCAGGGTGCAGAGCCTGAGGCCACCAAGTCTGGATGCTGGCTGAAATTGCAGCTCCCTGTCAGGCGAATCAGACCCAGCTGGTGCCAAGTGGGGACGTCCCAAAAGGTGACTCAGGTTCTTCACTTGCATCCGTACCCGGACACACGTCGCGGATGGAGTGCAACGCATCGGTGAGGAGGACCAATCTGCTAATTGCCCAGGGTACTTACCAAGACAAATAGCCCCGGCCAGGTGCTTTGCAACGTGTGTGCAGCTCGATCCCGTTACAATCCGCGGGAGGAACTTGCATCCGTGTCCCCGTGTCGGGAGGGCGGCATTTATAACTCACCCTGAAGACTGACCCTGGAGCAGCCGTGCAACCAATCGGGAGCCTGAGCGGAGCCCAAGCTCCCCATGCGTAAACAGCATGAAATGTATGAGTGAAAATAGTATGTGAAGCAAATGATCTTTCCCATTTACGATGCTCTCCCAGCAGGCATTATTTTCTCTTGGTGGTTTATTGGGCGACGTGTTTATAGTTCCCTGTGATTTATGGCTGGCAGCGTTGCAGCACACTAGCAATGCACATAGGTTTTTATGGTGAGAATGGATCTGTAATGCAAGTAATAATGAGTTTTGCAGGAAGGGTGCTTGCAGCGTTTCTCCTCGGGAGCAGCACAAGTGACATGATGTTAGCTTCCCCTCTGCAAATAGCGATATGCACAAAGTTTAATTAAAATCATTGTCTGTTTCCCAATAAAAGCAAACTAAATATTGCAAAACCAAACACAGGCGCATTGGCAGATGTCCTCTCAGAGGGCCCAGGATCCTGTTATATCTGTGTGTCTCATGATAATAAATTTCTCTTTTCCACCTCATCTGTGAGGTGGAAATTGATATTAACCCCTATTTCTGGGGCTGCAAGCCAAGACACAGAGCAGCAAGAGGGTGAGAGCAAGAGACTATGCCTAGTCTCATACAAGGAGTCTGTAGTAAAAGCAGTCATTTGACCTAAGTGACACTAGTAAAACATTAAATTAGACAGTGCTGGGCCATTTCTCCTAATCTGTCCTATTAGATTTTCTTCTCCTGTCTGTTCCTCCACGGTTCTTAAAACTCGAGACCGGGCTTGGGGCTAAATGAGCACACTGTGACTTAGCAGCACGCAGTCTACTCATCCTAGCATATGTTTACGATCCCTAGATATAGCACAGGCAAAAAATAATAATATTTAAAAAAAAAAGTGAGGCAGAAGAACTCCTGAAGCTAAAATTCTAGAATAAATGTATTCAAAGGTATGGAGTATCTTCCATAGAGGAGGATATGAGTATACTAGGACTCTTAAGCCTTAAAAAAGAGACAATAAAACAATGTCAGCAGAAAAATCTATAGTATAATGAAAGATGTGGAGAAGATGCATGATTTTTCAATTATTTATGATCTGTGCATGCAGCTCTTTTCTCCCTTTATATGAACTAACGCAAGTGACAACAGCCATGAAAATATCAGGTGGAATATTTAAAACGAATTAAAAGGTACTTGATGATAAATACTCATAATTAAATTATGGGTTTCATTGGCACCTGGAGGTCGTGGAGGACAAAGCTCTAATCAGGTTCAAAAAGGTATTGGACAAATTCACAGCTGAGAAGTTCATCGATTTCTACTAAACATGATGGCCAGGATGCAGCCTGTTATTCCGGAAGCCTCTGAAATGAATGCTGGAAGCTAGGAGATGTGCCAGGAGAAGGATTAATTGTAATTAATCTTCCTAAATGCCCATTATTGACTGCTGTTCAAGGTAGAATGTCAGGCCAGAAGGACCTTTACTTTCTCTGTCTGAGATGTTCTTATGGGTTTGAAGCAAATAAGCTCTAGCCAGAGAACAGCAGCTTTAGGTCAGAAATTGAAAGTTGCATCACAGCTGGTCACTGCAAGAGCAAAACTCAAGCAGAAGGAGATGGGTCCAGAGCAGCTGAGATGCCAAATGCAGCAGCAAGCAGGGATGTAGCCTTGGAGTAGCCTGCAGCAGTGAAAAATGCTGCTGCAGAAAGTCATGGGAAAATGGGAATATGGGAATGGAGATCAATGGGAAATGGTTATTCCCATTTCCCCATGACTAGGGGCCCAGTACAAAGTGTCACAGGCTGCAACGGCAGTGAAGAAGACTGAGGTTAGATAAGGATCAGGCAGATAAAGAATGACATGGGTTGACATGAGCATGGAGTCTACCTCACAGAATGGTTTCTGAACATCCCTCATTAATGGTTTCAGCTGAGTCAATCCTTTCTCAGAGTAAAGGCAGCCTAGCCTTATTTTCCATGCTTCTCAAGAAAGGCATGACCAGGAATCTCTCTGAACTCATCAAGTTTGTGCTGCCTTGCTCCCTGCTCTATTCATAGTCTCACTGCATGCAACATTCATCATTCATGTCCCCGGCACATTTTTTTTCCTTCAAGACTTCCTGCCATCATTTTACTCTATATATCAGGCAGTTTCCAGCATTTCTTGTTGGGCCTCCTACAAGAGAAGATTCAAGGCAAACTGTCCTGAGCAATCCTCTGTCTGCGCATGTGGACACGATGATCCAAATTGCAAGGGTGAAGCATCACCCTTTCTTATCCACCAGGAAGAAAATGTGTCCCCTCACTACCTGGTTTTACTGAACTGATCAACTACTCCTGGCACAAATGCAGTGCATGAGGGTCCTCTCAAGACCAGCGTGCTCCTGTTTGGGTGGTGCCTGGTGTCCACTGGGACCAGAGAGAGGACTGGAGATGAGAAGTGCTGCCCAGGAGTATCTAGCAGATCCGTGTGTGAACAAAGAAAATTGCCCAGGCTTCCAGCAAGCAGTATAAAATGGTCTATACCAGTTTTGCTTGAATTTCTAGAGACTTTACAACTCTCCATAGCATACCTATTGCATGGTGTGAGACAGGTCCATTTTGCACCAGATGCCTGTGGAATTTTATGACTCCCGATGGTTCGTGTCTCAAGAATCATCTGTATGCCCTGAGCTCCCTGCAACGACACTTTCACAGTGTTCCCACCAAGTTAGTCTTGCTGGTTTGCTGCCTAATCCTGTTTCTCAAAGCATAGGTACTGCACGCATCCGGAGAGGGGTGTGAGAATCAGTCCATCTCTTTTCCCATTTAAACAAAGCCGTTTTCCCAGAACTGTGGTTCAGGGGGAGCTCAGGCCCTACTTGGCGCACATCAGTCCCTTTGCTGGAAATGTTTACGATTTGAGCCTAAGCCAGTCCTAATCATATTTACAGTAGAGGCCAGAGTTCAGCGTGTGACTGCTGATAGGAATGTGAGAAGGGATGGTGAGGAAGGGAGGGAAAGGTGGGGGCATGGTCTCCCCATGCAAGAGCCTGCAGAAGACACTGTTCAAAAAGTTCTCAAAACGTTCAGGAAGCCACCCAATGGAGATGTTCAAGTAAAGAACAAGGAAGTGTTTTAGTAAGATCCGGAAGAAAAGCATCATTGCCACCTGAAATCACAACAGGCACCAGCCTCTCTTTACTCCTTTCTCCTGGTGGAGGGTTTCTCAGGGCTGGGCATGGACGGACAGGGAGACACATCCATGCACAGATCTCACCTGGAAGTCGAGGCTGCAATGCTTCATCCAAGAGCAAAGCTTACTGCCATGGTTTCCCTTCCCTCCCATCCAGCAGCATCCTGGAGGGTTCCCACAGAATCCGACGGTCCAAGAAGGCAGAGAAAGGAAAGCACGAGACGTTGCTTGTCTTTATTCTAGCAAAATTTCAAAATACAAAGGCGTGTATGCATTTTTTATGGCCACAGCTATTGCGTTCAGCTGGACAAAAATAGCCCATCTTTTCCAGAAGGGGACATTGCAGCACAAGAGAGACATGTCCTCTCCTCGTTGTCAGACTGTCCCTCCAGCTTGCCACCAAAGGAGCAGCCAACCCTGTTGGCACCAGCAGCTCCAAACAGTGATGCAATATTTTTCTAAGTCAAATGCCTAGTAATGGTCAAAAAATAGCACCAAGGAAAAGAGCCCATCAAGATGTGGACATAGACCATCCGCTTTAGTGAAAGATCCTCTGGAGGACCACATAACTCCAGAGCTGCAGTAGCTTTCCTGCTTGGGTATCTCATTCAGGCCTTAACATTAAGGGGAGAATCCAACCCTCTAGAGCTCCAAAGATGAGGTTCCAACACCCATTGACCACCCAGGGCAGGACAGGTGGGTTATATATCTGAGATGCAGCAGCTGCTTGTGATCAGCATCACTGCTGGTCCCACCACATATGAGTTCAGGGTTGTGGTGTATTGGGCTTGGATTTGTGTTCTTGGCTTAAGAAGGTCAATGGTATTGTTAAGTGCTGGAGAAGTATGCCATGGGGCTGAGCTTGGATTTGTGGAGGAAGGGAAGTGGTATGGAAGAAGTGAGGCAGTGGGTGAGGCTCTGGTTTGGGTCTTCAGTCGGTGCATGACAGACCGAAGAGAAATGGGGCAAGGATCAGGTTGAGGGCAACTGCACGAGTGTATGGACTCAATGATCTTGTGGGTCTTTTCCAACTTTAATTATTTTATGGAAAAAGGGAGGCCTGGCCAGGCCAGCATCTAGACCTGGCACTGGTTTTTGCTGCAGTTATCCAATCTGCAGGATTCTTTCTGAACCTCACTGCTCGAACCTTGGAAGAGCCTTATTGCCTGGTGGAAACAAAGAGTCTCCACACACTATGTTTGAGGTGTTTGAGGGTCCTACAAGACTTGTTGCACATAGTGAAAGGCAGGATCAATAAAAAATTAAGCCCTGTTCTGGCTCCGTTAAGTTATTCCTGCACAGTGCTTCCCGGCATTGCTAGATTCCAAACCGCAGAATTCCCTCCTGGCTTTGCTCCCATGCTGAAGGCCCTGCCAGAAAAGCCCTGCTCAGCAGCTTATAGTCAAAAACCCTCCCAGACTCTCCTAGGTTCTGTGATACAGCTGATTTTTCCATATTCAGTACTCGTGATCTTAATCATAGCGTAGGATCATTGCAGTGGCGGTGACCCCACGTCACCACCGAACGCTTCGCACGCACATTCTTTTTGTGCAAGTGGCTGTTAGTTTTCTGTGGATTTACACTCAGATCTGGGAAGCAGCAAAAGCTGCGTGTCTGAAAATGTCTAAAGAAAATCCTTATTTGACGGTTGGTAATAAAACTCAGACATCTGCTGCAGAGCCACTATTTCTGGCTTTATGGCTCATCTCAAAGCTGAGCTCTTTTAGCTCTATCAACTTATGAACAAAAGAGTGACCTCAACACAAAGCTTGGATGTAATTGTAAAAGCACATAGCTCCTTTCCAGCACAGTCTTTCATAGGGAACAGAATGGTTAAATCGCCACAATCTCCACTTTTAAACCCATGCAGCTGTAATTCTTCCAGAGACAAAACCACCTGGACTGTTTCAATAAAAAAAAATATATATGCAGTATCTTTAATTGAAATCATCACAAAAGGCCTGGGTAAAGTGAAGTGGTGTCAACCAATTTCCTGCGCTGCCATTAGAGTCACGCAGGAGGTCTTCTGTCGCCAGCACAGCGTCCTGGAGAAGTGAATGGGCTCTTGTGTGGGCAAATATTGACATATTTAATGGCTGACTAAGTACATCAAGCAAATAATACGATGAGGAGATCCAGAAAATGCAGCAAGGACAGGGAGTCCTGTCGCGGCGGCGGCAAAGCCACCGCGTTGAGCATGCAGGGTGGAAAATCAAACAATCTGGGTGAAATCTGCAAACATCGCAAAGCCCTGTATTCCATTTTCCAGTATTAAGTGGACTTGGTAGATAGGCGGTTCAGAGAGAGCAGAGAGGTGAACGTGGGTCAGCACCATCTGCCTAGATCTTGCTAAAACAGCAGCTTAAAGCAGCATCATGTCCCAAACCTCTTCCAGCAAACAGCATTGACTGAAGGCTGTAAATAACACTGCGATGCAATAAATTTACTCCTTATTGGGGCTGAGAAAAGGCATGGCTCTGCAGGAGGCTTTTCTTTCTAGAAGGAAAAAGTATAAAGCAAATTAACTAACCCGAAGGATTTCCAAGTTGTTTTCAGCTGAATCACTAGGGTCAGATCATAGTGCGTGCAGTCTGCAGAGCTTCGCATCTGTCGTTGTTCCATTTCTCAAGGTTTCAGGAGGGAGAAATTCTAAAGACTATTTTGAAAAGACTGAAAATCCTTGAGGTTTTGGTCTCCTGAATTTATTTTGCACTCTGTAGGTTCACTCTGATAAGGTCAAATGTACCAAAAATGTACCAGTCTGTTCTAATGTCTCTGTTTCAGTTCCTCCTCCTGTTGTGATTTTGCAAAATAAGAACAGCAAGGCTGGTTCATGCTAAAACACAAACATATAACAGCTAAATTATTGCAGCTACCCATTTCCAAGCTTCCTACTGCTTCCCAATATTTGTGCTGAAAGTATTATGACTGGCCAGAGGAGTTAGCTTGAGTTTTTAAAAAGCAAAGCAGTTGTTATATCTTTGTCATGATTTTAAGAAGAAATTGCACTCGATGCCTCTGTAACAAGAGCAAGGGAATAAAATCAGATCTATGAGGGGATGCATTAACAGCATTACATTGCTATCCTGCAATTACTTTTTCAAATTAAATCACTTTAACATCATCACGCTGGTCAAAATTCAATCCGGCAATTGAGTAAATGTTATCCTATGACTTGGCTTTCAAGCGGAAATGAGAGGAGTATCAAGCAGATTTGATCATTGAAATCTAAATAATTTTCAGCGAAGTCATAATCTTGTTGCTGCTCAAGCAGGTACAGTTATTTATTTATTGATGGATTAATTTTGTTCCACAGGCAAAATGAGCCTCTGAAAGGGCTTCTCAGGAGGATGTGGAAGAAGCAGGGCAAATAGCAAACACCAGCCATTGGAGAAAAATCAGGGTAACTGGAGATGCAATTCAAGGGATTGTGGGGAAAATGTTGGGGGGAAAAAATCAATGAGAGAACTGCTGATTTTGGAGCTCTAAGATATATGTTCTGGGATCCCCAGCATCACCTCAAGTTAAGGATGTGAGAGCACAAGAATGGTAGGACTTGATTGAATGTACCATGATCAAGTCCTGCAGGCCTTTATGCCACCATTGCATTATGCTACAAATATAAGTCTTTAAAAAAGAGTATTTACTGAGCCTGAAAGGAGAATGAAGGTATTTTTGGGTAAATTATTTCTCCGTTAACCAGGTTAGGAGGAATTGGGTATTCATATACGTACCTGTTTTGACAAAATGACTCAAGACCCCTATGGTAAGGACACTCAATCCCACTGAACAAACTTCTCTGAGGAAGAAGACTTTGCAGACACTCAAGGCAATTTCCACAGCATTAAATGAATCAATGCTCAGGGTAGTTGGTAACATCAGAAGAGGTAGGGTAGGCTGCTGCTTTGAGGACTTGCATGAAGGCAAAATGTATCTGAGGGCATGTAAGATTCTCTCCTTCTTTGACATATAGAGTCTGTAGAGTTTCTAGAAAGTATAAGGAGATTAGAGCACAGAAACTGGGCACAAATGCCACTTTCGGATAAAGTCCCCCACCCAGCAAGACCCTGACACAAAGGTAGCTTTGAACTCCATAAGACTCACAGTGTGTAACCAAGATGCTGAGAGGAGGACAATGTGAGATTCATCTCTTGCTGACAGTGAGCTCCAAGGCATGGCCTGGCCAGGCCCAACATAATCCAAGAAGTCAACCTCAGCAGCCCTTATACCCCATTTTCTGTCATAGCTAGAGAACAGAGTTGTGCAGCAAACACTTGAAATCAGCCCATCTTAGCCATCATCTGACTGATGATAATAAGCTTGAGAGATCTTGAGATACCCATGTATCAAGACTTGGGAGTTTGTTCATGCCTGGTCTAGAGAGCTCTAAAACACCTCCAATGGGTTAGACTGAGGAGGAAGAACTTTGGAGCTCTGTAGAAGCATCACTCCTGGTTCTGCTGGTTAAGATCTAGCACAGGGTGCAGTTTAAGACGACGAGCTGTCTAAATGTGGTTTGAGGATTTTCTTGCCTGAGCCTCCAGAGTGGCCCAACTCACCTTAGAGCAGATGTGCTCTAACTGACTTCACTAACTGCACTGACTAGACAACCTGTGAGCATCATGAGCACTTGGACCTGTGGCCCACATGTAGTCCTAGATCTGGGTCTCTGAATATAGTACTGAATTGAGAGAAATTCAGACTACATTAAGAAAAACATGATTTTCAGAGTTATTAGTACTTTGAAAAATCATACTCCCTTTTATGGTGTCTCAGTTTAAAATACCTAATTCATTTTGAAAGTGATGAGCTCAGATGTGATCTATTGCTTTCTCAGAGCTGAGATTGATGTAGGAAATAGGCTTGAGTGGAGCTAAATGCTACTTTTTCTGTCAATGTACAAACGTATGGATGTAGAGGAGTAAACAGAGGGGTTTGCAGGTTTAAACTAGGTCAGAAAGTAAGACCATGTCCAATTCTAAAGGAGAAAACAGATATTTTCCCAATGAACATGTAACCTTTCTCAGGAATGTTCCGTTCATGTGGATTTACTCCAAAATTCCTTGAAATTTAATGGGACCTCATAATTCTGAAATCCCAACATGCATAAACAAAAGAGTTGGATGTTTGCTCAAAAAAAAAAAAAAAAAAAATTAGAAATCCCCTGAATATCTTGACAATGTGAATCAGAGTAGTCCAAATCTGACACAGTTCCAGAGCCCATCTCTGGAACTGCAGTGGAGTCAGAACTAAGGTTGATGTGTTGCAGAAAGATGCAGTTTTACCAGTAAGCAAGCTGTGCTCCCGTAGAAAGCCTGTCCTTTTCCTGGAAGAAAAACTCTGGGAAGTTACTAGATACTGGAAAAAGAAAAAAGAAAAAGAAGAAAAGAAAAAGAAAAAGAAAAAGAAAAAGAAAAAGAAAAAGAAAAAGAAAAAGAAAAAGAAAAAGA
>JAVCKT010134985.1:0-18638 GCA_032273925.1 Rhynchotus rufescens
GCTCCCACCGGCGCCGCCACGGGACCTGGGCCAGGGCTGGTGCCTCCTCTGCGCTGCGCCCCGCGCCGAGCTGCCGCGCTGCCGGGCCACAGCTCGCCTCAGCGCTCAGCAGCAGTTTAAGTTTTAGCTTCTCCTCCTGGTTCAAGGGTAGCCATAAAAAATGCCACTTTTCCACACAATTCACTAACTTCTTTAAAAGCCTTATTGCCGCTTTAGTTTAAGGCTCCTACTCAAGCTAGGCCTAGTTAGTACTCGGACTGAGGAGTTTTGCATACCAGTAAACAGCAGCCCTCCCTGGCAGCCCCCACCACACATCCAAATAAAAATTTGGTTTCTTCCTTATTAAAAAACAACTAGCAAAGATGCCAGTGGAACAAGGCAGTGAAACTGACTGCCAACAAAAAGTACAACTCCCTACTCAGCAAGCAGGAGATCAACCATTTAAAAATGATTCCACGGCATACAGGGCAAGGCATCCCGCAGCAAATTCACAGGCAGGGCACTTGCAGTGACTCACTGTAGATAAGCAATGCTTTCTCTGTACAAAAAGCACATCCACGCTGTGAATATTGAATACTTCAAAGTTAAAGAGCTTAAAGCAAAGTTACTGAAAAACAATAGAAATCTTTAATTTTGTACTTCTCAGATTTGCACATATGAACATAAGCATGCTTGTCTGTACACCTATGTACAAGTGCTTCATGAGAAATCAAAGCACCTCCATCCTCTACACCTCTACAGACAAGAAACCTTTCAGGTATATACAAAAGACCTTTTTTCTCCCTTAATATGGTCTAAACCACTTGGCAAGAACCTCAGTCCCCCAAGCAATAGGAAGCTTTTCACAAAATATTACCCCATCGACAGCTGTGAATCAATAGATCTCAAAGCTCTCAGGAAACAAAGCTCTTGGAATACAGGGAGAAAGAAGACTTAAGATAAGAGAAGGCAGGATAAAAAACACCTGAAAGCGTCTTTAGTACCATGCAGAAACCAAGTTAGACAGCCTGGTACTTACAGAACTCATATACAAACATATACATAAAACACTCAGCAAAACGGTTGGAGAGGATCAGAGTTTTTGAGCACCACTGGCTAAGTAATGAAGGACTCCTCTTCAACTTGCACATGTATTTCTCATAACATGCCCTGTGTATTTTCTGCCATAACTTCAAGTGAACCTGCTTCATTGGTTCACATCCTGGGTACTTTGAAACCTGGATTTGAATACCAAAGAAATGGTGCTGAAGTTTGAACACATTTGCCCATTTTTTATGGTTTGAATAGATCATAAGCAAAAACGAGATAGCAAGCGTTAAACTCTGAGAACCCAGTTTGGCCCAGGCTGGTATTTCCAATGGACCTGGTCCAACTGCCAATCACATCACAATTGTTTCAGTCAACTCGAGCTGTAAGGCAGCTCCGCGGCAGCCTGTGCGGCTCTCCTGGGTGCAGATGGAGAGCACAGAAGACCAGGGGATAAGACACATATGAAAACAGCGATCTAGCCATTCCCTGAAGATTCCCTTCCCAGGTTGTTGCATCTCCAGAGCAGGAGGGTTGAAGGGCAACTTCAGAGAAAACTGCTGTTCCTTAGGAATTAGAGCAGTGTTCAACACTTCACAGGCCACCCTGTGCCTGATTAAAGGCCTGAACAGTTTGGAGAGGCTCCAGTACTGACATTCTGTGCCTCTTCTTTCCCGGAATCTACCAGTGTGAATGTGGCAGCACACTTCCCTTGCCACATTTCCTAGGAAAAAATCATTCACATACTGTCCAGTACTAGGCAGCACAAACATCTTGTTCATGGACAGAGTTATGGAATTACTTTCACAAAGTTTTCACACAAAGAAACCACCTCAAATACTATAAGTATTTTACAGCAAAAGTATTTCTGATAGCTACTTCAAACCTTCTTCTCCTCATCTAATATTCTCTCTGTCATTATTAATAATTTAAAAAGTCCTTTTATGGCACTAAATAATCCTATCGAGGAACAGAAAACTAAGAAGAGAACAAACTATGCAAGTTCACTTCTCCAAGTCAGATAAAACACACTCAGAAGTGAATCAACTTCATTAAATCTAAGATACTAACAGAACAAGAGACTAAAAGCTGGTCAAAAGGATTTTCTAATGAACTTAGCTATGTCAGGGATCTCATAAGCCTGGGAGCATCATTGTTTTTTTCCTCTGAAAACACTAGCTCATACAAAATATCTTACTGTTATCTAATATACTCAGCTATTTACGGCGATTGTGACTAAGAAAGAAAATGCCAAAATCTGGATTTAATTATTCACTGTCCATTGCAAACAGGAAACCTGTATCTGAAAAATACACATGCATTTAACGCCACCTCTTCAATTCATATTTTTATTCAAACATGTTTTATTTAATAAGATTAGCAGATTTCTTATATGAATGACACCACATTGAGCAATACCTTAGACAGAAAATTGTATAGCTTGAGTTCATAGCAAAGGGCCATAAGATACAATTTTCACAGACAAGGCACTGTTTGGCTCTGAAACACTTCAGCAGAATTAAAATTGCTAAAAATAATTTATAAGATACAGAAAAGACCTGAAGGTATTCCCTACCGGCGTTATTGCAAAGGTGGCACTCAATTTAGCAGCTACTTCAAATTAGTGAACAAAATAATAGTGGATAAATTAAAGAAGTCAACTGGTTTCAACTTAGACATAGCTGTTATTTTTGTGTTTTGTTTCTTTTTTCCCCCTTCAGCTCCAATACCGAATAGGTGCTATCACCCAGAAGTTGCAACATAAATCCAGCCTGGAGCTCACAGTGAGCATTAGAAACGGCATTGCAGATGGCTCGTGATTAGCTAAGTCAAAAGTAATTGAGGTAAGTTACCTAAAAACGGCAAACCTGGCAACCTCCATGAGTAAGTGCTGCAAATATATTACCTAGATCACTGCCCTGCTTTTTCCAGTAAGCAAAGAAGCAAACTAAATCAAACTTTTCACCTTTTGAGGTTGCCTCATGATGGGTGGGTATAACTGGGACTGCCTCCAAACTGCCAAGCTGCATCTAAGCAGATGCTCTCACATTGAAGGATGATGCATCATATATTATTACATATGATATATTAGTTCCCTCTTTGCACAATTCCCCCTCACCTCCCTTTTTTTTTCTTTTTGGTTCATTTATATATATTTTAATTCTGTTCATAAGCATAAGGGTTATTCTTCAAACTATAAAACATAATCAGGACATAAACTGTTGTCAGATTTTATGTACATGAACATTTGAAAGGAATATCTGAAACACAGTTGGATGGCAGAGTATTGAATTGTCAGTTTAGGAATGACAGCTTGTCTACACATAAAAGGAAGGAAAAGAATTCCAGCCAAAGCCTGCATACTTCCTATACCGAAATGCCCAAAGACTTAAGAGGGTATTGGACAAATGAAGAACAAAAACCAAGTCCTTTCCTTTTTACCATTACTGATCCATACAACCAATTGCATCAGGCCTTTCAAACGCTGTTTTACAACTCAATATTTTTTCACTTGATAGCACAGTAATTTCCTCCAAAGCTGAGGGATATTAAGCTGGAAACCTCATGTATTTCAATAGATATCAAACATAACGACCATCTAAATTGTACTTGGTATACCTCACATATTAGAGTATCCAATTTGAATGATAGCTTCAAAATCACTAGGGATGGAAATGTTAAAGTTTTGTCTAGAGAAAGCTGGCAGTAACACATTTAATATAAGATTCTAGTCTTTCAACACACAATGAGCTAAATACATTAAGCCTAACAAATGTTTCTTGGCCAAAAAAAAAAAAAAAAAAAAAAAAAAAACTCCGATTTGTCATTTGCTTTTGTGAGGTTCCCTTTTAATAAGGAGCAATACATACGATAGAAAGGAGAATACATCAGGAAAGAAACACCAGACAAGTACATTGATAATTACATACTTTGTCAGATAACTTAGTAATTTACTAACTTGGTTATTCCTAGAGCGTAAAACACCCAGAAAAATCAAGAACAATTCTGCCTTTGAGCTATTGGGATCCAACACATGCATGAAATGCTAAGCACACTCATTATGCATCATTATTTTATTACTATCTAAATCATCAGTGTATTAACTCAGATCACTGTGCACCCAAGGGGGTGCTGTAGCTTTTTGGGACTTGCTTCATTTCATACAAGAAATGAAAGACTGAAGAAAATTAAGAGCTGTATTCTAAAATATCTGCAAAGGGAAACAAAATAAAGGACTTGGAATAAACAATATTTAGTCTCAAAATAAAAATGAAACATTTGGTCTTGTTTGTAAAGCATATATGGAGATGAATCATCAACTCTGGATTTCCATTTTCCTCAGGGGCATATAAATTTAAGGACAATTCAGAATCAGAAGTGTATATATTGCAACAGGAGGAAAAGCAGTCAAAGGAAAATCACCAAGTCCCATCCATTGGAACAGTGTATATGAAACTCTCAAGTGAATGAAAATGAAGACAAAATACAGCGTGAGTTCCTGAAACTAGAGATCCACGCTCTAGGAAGCGTGTATAGACCAAAAGAGAAGTAAGCACTTCAGAATAATGTGACCTCATCTAAGGTGATGCAGCCCATCTTTACAACAGTTAGCAAGTATCCTATATTACTTAAAAGGTGCCCTAAACAAAATCTAAACAAAAAATGAGACAGAAAGGCATCATTAGTGACATCTGTCCTCCTATGGAATTCTACACATGCCCAAGATGGCTCAGGGAGGATTAATTTAAACCTCTGTGCATCAGCAGTAGTTAATTTGCCCATTAAACTTTAGAGTTATCCACTTCTGAATAGCTGTGCTCTTTAGGTGATGCAATAAATCAAACCACGCCGCATTAATGGAAAGCTAATGATAGCAGGTTAACCTGATTTTTCCACCTGGCTTTCACTGCCGCTTGTGCCCAGGCAGCCTGTCAGCTCCAGCCATTACTCAGGAGATGAATCCAGTCACTAGACAGGTCCACCCCTAGCACCAACCTTTGATTAGTTCTCAGCACCTTCTATACCGCTCCCAAATTTATCAGCAGCAGAATTTCCCAATCAAGGCAACTTTCCCCAGGTTTCTCACAAATCATTTGTCTTGTCCAGACAAAAGAGCGAATTTTTTTTCCAAATTCTTCAAGTGTCTTTGGCTAAATTTAAATAAACTTTTGGAACACAAACACTTAAATTGTTTCTATGCACAGCTTAATAGATAGCTATTGGGATTTTTTTTAGTACATCTGTTTCCCTATTTTTTTTTCCTGAAGATCTTGGACTGAAAATTACTGAACATCAGGCTTCAGTAGCTTTTAGATCATCATCTGCTTTTTTTTCCTCTCTTTATATTTATTTATTCACTTATTTTCCATGGGTGAATAATCCCTAATTGTATTTTAAGTCTCAAAGTTGTACTCTCTACTTGGGCATGTTTTCTCTAATAGGCTGCAGATTCAATATAGTTTTCAGAGAATGAGTTACTAAACAGAACAAAAACCAGGTTTCAAGATTTCTGTTTTGTGGTGCTGCCTCTCACACTATATAGTTATTAATAAATTCCTCAACTTTGTTCCATATTAACAATACATTAATCCAAAAGGCTTTGCACATACTTATGAACTCAAAAGCTGACATGAACCTCATCATTCTTTTTCTGTTTTACCTCACCACAGTCATATCTCAGTACTTCCTAAAAAATTCAAAGGTAGAAATTGCAAATATTTATACACGAAATAGTTCTGATGAAAATTAAGGTGCTGAAGAAAATAGATTTTAGTGATTTCTGAATGGTTGTGTTGGGGCTGATAGACGGGTACAGAGGAATCCCCAGACTCTGGGACCTTCGATGCCTTGAACTCCTCCAGTCTCTCTTACTATTCCCATGGGAGCTTGGGAGGGAGGTCATAATCAGCCAGCAAAATGCCATCTGGCTACACCAAGTTTCAGCTAATTCCTGCTTTCAGTAAGAACCAAAAATACTGCAGAACTGGAGCCGTCCCGTATTTGGCCTCCTACTGCATACGAGTCCCTGACAGAAGCTACAAAAGCTTTATACAATTTTATAGTTAGTTTGAATGACAAGTACGAAAAGCTGTTTCTTTATGACAGCATTACAAGAAATACTTCCTTACCCTCCTCATGTGGAATGTCCAAACAGATATTCTTTACAAGTGACAGGCTCAATTCCAATTGTGGTGCTTCTTATCCTTTAACTCCCACTATTGTTCTCTTAGTTTAAATTCCAGCTGATGAGCCTCTGCAGTAGGATAGATGGATGTCTGCATTATAGATACGTCCTGATGCTCCATTACACATTGATTTGTTCATTCAGCAACACAGATTCAGGAAAACTACAGAATAGCCAACCAGAGAACTTTCAAAACGAATTGTATGAATCTATCTTTTGATGTTTTCCCTGATAAAAAGGTTTGGACAACTACTTCTTGGCTAAAGGCCGTTTGATAAACCAATTGAACTTAACCAAAGGACCTGAACGTGCCCTATAAATGCATATAAAAAAAAAAAAAAGAAGGAATATTCTTTTCTCTGCCTAGAGAACTCCCTCCTCCATAAATAAGAGACCGTAGAAGCCAAGGAACATGACTAAAGGAGCCTTTTCCTTACAGGGTGCTGCTGCTTCCTCCTCACACGGAACAGGGGAGCGACAGCTCTATCTATAGCATGTTCACTTTAAGACTGTAAAAGGACTTGGCTCCAGACAGGAATAACAGGATGAAAACTTGCTTCTCTTCTTTCATTGCAAATGAAATGTTTTGGAGCAGATTAGGGTGGGTGTATGGTAATGCATTCATCTAATGGAAGAAGACAGCAGCAGGAGAGCTAAACATCTTTACTTCTGTCAACTTTCCTGAAATGTGCTGTATATAGCAGAAACCATTGCCACGCTGGATGAGCGAGGAGGAAGCCCCCTGAGAAACCAGGGCGCAACACGCCGGGAACTGCACAGGCCTGAGGTGCATAAAGAGAGAGGTGTGGGCAGGAAAAAACCTGACAGAACTTCCCCTGTACAGATGGTTCTGAAAAACATTCACATGGATCGAAATAAAAGGCTCTGCCAGCGCAGTTTGGACAGCATGACATTTTTGTCATCGGTGTTTAATCTTACTTTGTTTCCTTGTTTTACTTTGATGTGAGATAGCCTGATGGCATCAGAGGGCAATCTATACCTTCCTGGCGGGTTCCATCTCAGAATGGCAGAGGTGAAAGGATGCAGAGAAGAAGACCCAGCAGTCTATCTCCTCATTCTCTGTTCCTTTCCTTCTTAGGCTTCTTTGAGCCACCCTCTCAGAAAATGTAGCTCTGCCCTCGATTCAGGGAAGACTGAATAACAGTCAAAGAAGCAATTGATTCTACTGAATATTTCCTCATCAGATGAGAGAAAGTATCAAGAGGCAAGACCAACTTAAGCCCTCACTCAGCTTCAACAAATGCATCCAAAATCATTACAGTCTTTCTGCATGCTCCACAAGCCAAGTATCCAAGAGCTGGGACAAGCAGTATATTACTAGCATTCTGGCCATGGTACCTCTCACACAGATGCTCTATCAGCCACTTCCATAATTAGAAAACCCCACATGCCTTTAAAAGCCTTACTTCCTGTTGTTTATAATTCAAACAGCTCCAATTGTCTAACATTTTTGTTTCAGGAAACTGCTTCTCATGGAATTTATCAAAAAAATTACATTCCTGATAATTTAGGAATAAAATTACTGTTTAATTCCTAATTAAATTAATCCAGAGATTCATTTTTAAAATAATGGAAAACGGGACAAAAAAAAATGCATTGTTTTGTTAAATTTCTTTCTTTCAAAGGAATACAAAATGCAAAGAGTCACTAAAGAACAGGATTATCTTTGTCTTTTGCTTCATCGCTCATGTTAAAATATGATAATCTAGTTGATGTGTTTATATGAAAGCAAACAAAAACCTTCTATGCATGCTTGGTAGAAGTGTGCTAATACTAACTTTGCTGAAGTTTCCATTCATTATGGATTGAAACTACATTGTATTAAAGGAACTGTGCCTACCTTGTAATTCCTGGTCATTTTGAGACTGGTACTAAACACTATAATTGACAAAAACTAAACACTATAATTGACAAAACTCTTTTCCTAAACTTTTCATGTCCAGTTAGCACTTGCAGAAAAATATGACTACAAGAAAAGCCTATCTCAAATGCAAACAAGACAAGTTTAATCTAGGTTTCAAGGTCAAATTCACTCCAAGTACAATTCAAAGAAAAACTAGGACTGACAACTCAAGTAGAAGGAAAAATTAAGCCTATAAGTAAGAGAGAAAGACTAGAACTAGATGTGTAAGGAGATGAAAGCCTGCATCCCTGGATCAGGAAGCTAGTGATCAGAAAGCTACAGTATTTACAGACCATAAGTAAACAGCGTAAGCAGATTGAGAATTTAGAAGGTAGATAATAATAAAGATAGAAAGAAAGAATCAAGGGTGAACAAGCAGCCATCAACCTAACTGGGAATGATGGAAACTGGACAAAAGACCAAAACTATACTGAAATTCCACTGACATGTGAAATTGCAAAGAAAACAAGATGACAAAAAGAAAAAATCAAGACAAATCAGATGCGGACCACTGGTACTACATAGCTGAGCTTGAAAAAAACGGGAACAAGGATGAGGAGTGAAGGGCACAGCTGGAAAAAAAACAAAGGGGAAAATTTGACAGAAGGTATAAATGAACAGAATCTGAATCCCTGGAGCTAAGAAGTCTGAGGAGTTAAGAAAAAGCAATTTATGCATAAGACTAGTGTGTAATAAGTCACTGTTATAGTCATGGATGGAAACAAAACCAAAGTGATACACACTAATGAATGAGATCAACAAAAGCCAGGTGAAGGATATCAGACAAACTTTGAGGACCAGACCATAATGCAATATGCCTGCAAAAGATCTGATCCTTGCCGTTCAAAAGTACCTGCAAAATGCACTGCCATTATTTTGCATTACGTGCTAGTTTCAATCCAAAGCAATAGGACAAAACTGGCTTGTCATGCATATTATGTTCTTCAAAGTCTTCTTGGCTTACAGAGTGCTTAGGACAAACCTGCTTTGGTGTTTAGTCCGGAAAGGTGTCAGAAAATAAAACAGATTTATTAGCTCAGATAAAAAGTGCAATCTGTTTTCTTGTCTCAACATGGAGAATGTTTTATGACTGCTGAAAGAAAAGTTAAAAAACATCAAATACAGATGATATTTCTGCCACTACCATGTCCCAGTTTCCTTAACTAGAATTCACATCTGCATTGTTGTTTTTAATACCCTTTGATGGGTCCATGATTTTCTCTAATGGCTTACTGCTCTTCTTATACTTTCAATATCCTAAAAATCCCAAGTCTCAAACTTGAATTATGCATGGTATGTAAAATGTAGTATTTTCATTTAAATTTTTGGTATGAGAGTTTCAGTGGTTGCCCACTGGCTTATCTGTTATGAGAAGTGATGAATAATAATTCAATATTTGCATTAATTTAGAAATCTCTTTTTTGCGTGTGTGCGTGCACGAGTTTTGGTCCTTTCTTTTCCAAGTTGTAGACCATTTAACTTTTTCATACCAGGAATTCATTCCAGTCTTACAACCATGCCATTGCTCTTCTCTATTTCCTTTCCAGGTCTCAAATATCCTTCCTCAGAGTGGACAGAGATGACACCTCTAAAATTGCATTTGTCTTTTGTAGTTGTTCCTAAAATGTGGCAGATATCTTTGCTCAATCACTCAAGAAATCTTTCCAAAGAGATAATTTATATAAGAGTAAGGAATTTCTGAAATTCATACAAATAGCAATTCGGTTCTCAAACTCTGAAATTCACCTGCCATTTCTTTCCTCACTGACTCCCAGCAGTAGGCATTATTTCTGCTTCTTTAGAATTGATGCTACTGAGAATTATTTTTACCATTTATCACCTTGCTACTCCTTCCCTAAATATGTAAAATTCATTTTTATGGAACTCCATCTGACACCTTGCCCATTTTTTTCCTTAGTATTTCTTTTCTAATTTCTCATCTGATACCACTCTGTGGGAGGAGCATCTCTTAACATTCAAGCTTTATTTTAAAGACTTGGTAAGGAATCTCATTGAAGACTTGTGAGATTTAAAAACAATAGACCAGCCAGATCATTTCTAACCTTGCTTATTGATTACTCCCATTCAGAGTTTGCACAAATAACAACCTGGAGGGTTTCTTCCCAACAAGACAAAGAGTCCAGCACTCAAATTCTGATCTTTCCACAAAGTCTGGTACTCACAGATGCACTTGAGATGATGGCAGCCAACTTCTAAATGTATATATTGCTATGGAATACTAAATATCCTGGGCATAAAAGCAAGAGAGTAGGTGACTGAGAAAGGACAGCTAGTCAGTTCTTGCCTTAATCTGTCCACACTTCCACTCCTAACCAAAATTATAGACAATAACACTCAACTCCAAGACATTTTGTGAAATTAAGTTCAATGCTTTTCATGCAGTCAGATACTTTAACCGTAAGTAGCTAAATACCATAAAAAAGCCCGTAAGGAAATTATTAACTCTAACTTTCAAACTGGATTTGAACAATGTTAAATAAACATGGCAAGAGATACCAATTGGCATGCCTGAAGAATAAACATGGAAAAAGCTTTAGCTTCCATTCTGTTCTCTAAATCCAACTGGAGTGTTACAGAACAAGCTCTGTGTTACTAAGCAATGTAAAAGCTCTTCAATATGTACAATCCTAGTTCAGACACTTAGGAATTTTTGAGGGATTGACTAGACAGCAACGACGGCCCCTCAACATAACTGTATGTTAACATATGTCAGCACTGTATTTAACACACAATGCGTACATGCTTTCCCCTAATAGCAATGCTCTGTTTACAACTGAACAATTACAGGTAGATTAATTTAATCTTATCCTACTTATTATATAACAAATACTATAGTCCAACTCACTGGTCAGATCAAACTTGTGCTGAATTTCAGCTGGCCTTTTGGCTCTACAATTTGCTGCCCATCTCACATGAGTTTTCCCTCATTTCCCAAAGACAGAGAGAAACACACTAGAAAATTTGATACCATTTTTACCTATTCAAGCATTTAGATTATAATTTTCTTTGCTTTCCTAGCTAGGTAACATTCATTAGTTAATTATTATATCTACAACTCCTTTACCACTGGACACATTCACCTCTGGCCTAATCGCTACACAACAGACAAGGCAGAACAAACTACCTACATCACTTTTGCCTGCAGTGCAAAGACAAGAGCTCACTTGGCTTTTTCCAAGCCTTTCACTAAGGGCTCATCAGCACACACACAGCTGCTCTGCTCCTCTGCTCTTTCAGCAGGTGCTTCCTTTTGTACCTGACTAGGTTTGCTGGCTGGTGAGGGCTCAGAGACAAAATCTGGGCTACATCTTAATCCTCTGTGACACTAAAAGAGAAATCCTGTACTGAACACAAGTTTCTAGCTGATCTGAGGACGTATGGTTTTTTCAAGCACAGATAACAAAAGCAGGGAGAATGAAATGTAAAAAAAAAAATCCCAAAATATATCATTTCATTGAATAGCTCAAGGTATTCACATAGGCACGTATTACATTTTTAATTCTTCAAAAGAGGCTTGAACCTTTTTTGAGGGGGAGCACACCCTTATCACCACAGCATGGACTAATTTAGCACAAGAAAATGTCCTCCAACTTTCCTGCTAGTGTCATTTCACTAAACAGTCGCTGACACAATATGCGAGGACATAAATCTTCCCTAATTCTCACTGCAAAATCCAAGCTACAAGGACAGATATTTATCATAAGGAGAAGTAATAATAACTACAAACGTAACTGCTACAAAAAGAAAGTGCCCACAAGAGAAATTTAGAAAACTCTTTTTCAAAATAGGGCCTAGAACATGCCTCCAAAATCAGAAGTCAAGTTCAACATTGTTTTGCGAGCAGTATCAGTTGTTGGTCAGTCATCAAACACTCAGCTCTTCATGGAGCTCACCCTCTCAGCTACTAGAGCAGATATCTACACCTAACCTTTCCTAATCCCTATTAGGAAAAATCCCTGTTAAATTAGGAGAAACCATTATGTTACCCAAATTAATAATGGAGCGAGAAACTCCAAATCTGCCTGAAAATCTCCTAGACAAAATACTAATCCTCCTAGGCCACTCTAACAGCTCTCAAGTTTTATTTTCAAGTATCAAAGAGTCAAATCTCAAGGCTGTTAGTCATGACCACATATCTCCTGTGACCTCAAAAATTCCACCTGGTACATTCAGTCATGTAGTATATCACATGCAGGAAGCACACAAGGCTAAGACTCTAGGGGAAGACTGCATTTTACTCCATGATATAGATGAGCTACACTCAGCTATTTCATATGTAAGGACAGTATCTCTCAACCCAAATAATATGACTATGTAGTTCACTCACACGCACACTTTTCATTGATGCCTTTCAGGGAGAAGGAGGAAGAACATCTTCAGCAACACCTGATTTAAGATAGCAAGATAGAGACGCCTAAAAAGGAGGTCAGCAGATGCCTTCTATCACTTACATGGTCTCCTAAACACTTGGTGGCTTAACTAAATCATTTATTGCCAAATATCAACTCAACATACTCACTATTATTCAACCGACGTTCTTCATTTTACTGAGGCAGCTTTCAAAAGGTGCTACAAAAGGAGTGTGAACAGAGAGCCTTAAAAGCCAAGTCGCTGTTCCCAAAAACCTGGCACAGAAGCTGCTGCCCAAACCCACTGTAGGACAGGCCTTCCTGCCCCTCTCAGATTCAGCACTCCCAAGCAGCTGCAAAGATTAACTTGGCTTGCACAGGAAGGAGCAGAGCACAGTATCTACATCAAATTAACAAAATTGAGAGGGCAAATTACAGCATAAATTTTGTACTGCTATGTGCAATGCCCGACTTGCAACCATTTTCTCCAGTTCACAGGGAGAAATTACATGTGTGCATGGACAAGAAGAGCAGGGAAAAAAGCTATTTGTTTGGCAGATTCTGCTCACATTCTGAACTTCAAGTTTTAGTGATTTTTCCCCCCTACTTCAGTCAAGAATATCATGAAATAGGTCTATGGAACATCCTTTGCATCCTACTAATTGCCATTGTTTCTAATTGTTAAAGAGGGAAAAATAAGTATTCAGCCATTGCCTGTCAATCTAGTTTGCAGTTCAAACTCTACAGTAGTGTAGAGCTGTGCTGCTATTCCCATCAATCTCCTCTTGTAACCCAAAAGAGAAAGTTACTGACTGACACCAAGGAGAATTTCCTTACATTCCATCCTCACTATCTAAAGGGGCTTTGGGAGTCGAAACTATCAAATTAGTGTCAAATTGAGGCATTTCTAAGAAGTAGGCAAGGAAAAAGAAAAAATAAAAATCTCAACTCTACCTGTGTTCATTTTACATGCAGCCCACTGCTAACTTCTAATCATACATACTGCCTGTCAGTTGGAAGGACAGAGTATGTCAATGTCCATATCCTCCTTTAATTATACAAGTGAATCATCCTAACTCACTTGAACCTGAGAAGGCAAGAGTTTAAATACCAAAGCAGTTTTACCTTCACACTATTTTCTGAAATAAACATTTCTTTTCTGACACAGGAAAATGAGCCGGGTGTTCTTGAATTGTTTTCTCTTTGCTCCACAAGCACTTGCTTGCCTATCATTCATCTTCGCCGTAATTCAGATGGTGAATCTCCAGGGAAAATCATGAATCAGTTCTTCTAAGTTTAACTAAATAAATGTAGCCAATAAAGAATAAATTAGGACATTTGTTGTTTTACACTTACACATGCTATTTATAAAGCCATAGATTCTAAAATGCAGAAAATAATTTAATTCAATCGTTCTGAGATGACAACAAAAAATCTGCGCACTGCATCCCACACATTTTCTGCCAATGTATTTGTAAGGTTACTATTAGTTATCTGTGTGTCAGCTTGTCTTGGCACCGCTGAGTGTTAGAACCTGCTGTGAATTTCATGCATCCTCTCACCCATGTTTTGTGAAGCTTAAGGAAATACAATTAGTTCTGTGGTTCAAATACTGCAGTCATTAGTCAGCTTATTTGGTGAACGTTGGATAAAATGCAGTAAGAGCTCTGAGACCTTCAGTCCTTTTTTAACAAGCAGGCTCAGCTGCAGAGCTAATGCAAGTATTCCATCTCTTAGCATCCAAGTAAATTGTTTTTCATACTAATTCACTACTTTCTACTGTTTATTTTTCCTGTAATAAACAGGATATGTCTAAAGGGAAATCTTTTTCAGTCTATCAAGAGAGAAAAATATGAATTACAGAAACTCCGATTAACTGCGTTTCTATTCAAACAACAACGCTCTGTATTTCAGGTTTTTCACCTGACTTGACTCCTCTGTTGCTTGCAGTACAGAAGCATCTTACTATATTCTTAGTCCACAGGTATCCCTATACTTAGTAGTTAGCTTATCCCTGGGAACTGAAAACTAACACTGGTTCATTTAGGACGACCTCTATCCCAAGTGAAATCAAAGGAATTATCTGCCTCTAACTGCCCCATATGGTTCAAGTCTAACCTTATTTCTTGGTGGCCATTTAAGTGACTGACTTTATCAGCAGTGTGTGCTGTGGAGCATTGTATTTCTGATGAGTTTATTTTCTAATGACTCATGAACATCCACTGAAAAATGACATTTATGAGATGGAATGAAAAAGTAATCATTACAAGGAATTTTGAAGCAGATTGAATCAATTTTGCTATCTTTAACTACATATTCATGAAAACACCTGCAGATTCTGGCAAAGTCCCATAGAAATTTGGAATATATTTTATTTGATTGATTAAAGGCATTCAGGTTTGAAAATAGTGAGAAACAGAAGAGAATAAATACCCTGAGGTCAATAAAAATGGAAAACATCCTTTTGTCTCAGACTTAGACAAATTTCTTCAATTCCTTCATATCTTTCATGACCCTTCCTGTGCCCCTTACACAAAGGGCACTCAGCTAGAATAGTGTCCTCAAGTGTCTTGAGACACACTGCTGCTTTCATTTTTAGGACACATTTTCTTGTCACCAGGACAGCACCTATCACACCAGTAACACTGGTGCTACCGGCCACTGGAGAAAAACACTCTTTTCTATAAAAATAGAGTACTTCTATACTATACTTCATTTGTAGAAGATAATATCAACTCATCTATCAGCCTACTATCTCTTATGCTCCCTGCTTATATCCTTATATCCATCACCTAATTTCACAGAAAGACTGCTCTGAGAGGTGCTCAAGCACTGAACTGGTGCCAAAAAAGCAGCTTCAACAATAAATCTCTCTAATGGCCCAGATCTGCATTCACCAGCCCTTCACTACTACTATTCCACACTACCCAATTTGGGATCAACCAACAAAACCTCGTAATATCTTGATACTAAGTTTTTCTCAGTCATAAGAAGTTATAAAATTCAAAGAAAAAAAGTGGTGTGTATTTTTAGATCTTAAATGCACATACAAGTGAGGGACTAGTCCCCCGCCCAAGAAATTAAAACCCAGAGATGGACAATTCAGTCCTCAGTCACAGTAAAACTGCTACTCGAACAGGCCATGTCCCAAACCTGCATCACCCGCTCCATTACTCTAAAATACTCTTGTAAGGTCCAATATTTCTTCTAAGGGAAAGCAAATGGAAACACATTTCTTGCAAAGTCTTAAAGCTATGGAAAATTCCCAAAAGATGTTCCTCCTGGTTCAGATTTGGCAGAATGGATAATACTCCCCTCTACACCCAAGTTCCACCTTCAGCTAGAGACAGACTTGCTGCACAGCAGCATAAATTACATTTATTAGCTTGAGATTGCTGACCTGCAAGGCAGATCAGAATTAAATTACTGCAAAGTTCAGACTAATTAGGACTGGAGCTATTTCCACAGGTTGGGATTTAGCAAACACTCTGCACCTCCCAATGAGGATTACAGGGATTTGGTTGACGCAAGGCGCCTGGCCTGCCCACCTGAGCAGGTGGGTCTGTGTTAACCACTGCCTGCTCCTCGGACGCACCGTGTGAGCTGCGTCCCAAAGGGTAGCTTGGAAAAAGGAAGGAGAGATTCTGCTCCCTTCCTTCCTAACTTCCACTGGGGCTCTGCAATGCTGCTCCGTCCCCTTTGGCAACTATGAAGGAGCATGGTAAGGGTGGTAAAAAGCAATTCAGTAAAGATATATTTGGAATCCTTTTATAAAAATACTATATAACACACACATGTGTATATTCATATATACACACAAACATATTTTTCCACAGGAGAAACCCTGCACATGCTGGGAAATACTTGTGATCTGCAAAAATTTAGGTAAGAACATTCGCTAGGCCAATTAGGCTAATTCACTTCAAAACCACCAGGAACAAAGCACACTGGTCAGGGGACAGCAATGTGCTCTAGTAAGCCATGCCCAGCAACACTAAAATCAAGGTCTGGGCCAGACAAAAATAACGATGTAAGAGTAAAATCAGAGCAAAGGCGTAAGAGCAGCTGGCATTTCGCTTCTGGATGCTGCTGGACTCTAACCCACCTACATGCCCTCCTCGCTGCCTCGTTTGCCTTGACTGCTACATGCTGCTATTGGCCTGGAAACGACAGGGAAAGGTGTCAGTGACAGAGATGAGGCACTGCTCCAACGGGGAGGCCGCTCAGTGCTGCCTACTGCACAAGGCAAAGCAGAGTCAGCAATTCAGTCCCTTAAAATATGAATGCTCTTTCCACTAAGTCTAATTACCACAGTTCAGTGGCTTAAACAAAGTGATCCAATAGCTTCAGCCCTGTTTTCTAGGCACCAGCCTTGCAGTCAAAACCTTTAATCTTCTTTATGGTGCAGTTTGTTTTCCCTTCCCCTGCAAAGCATCTAACTTACAGACACAATTTCTCCTTTAGGATCCCATCATGAAAATGGGTAGAGAGAAAAGTTGTGATACGAAGAGCCTTGGGCTGCCCCGCACTGAAACGTTCATAGCAGGGAAATCAGGGCGATGACATTACAGGGCCAATCAGGCTCACGCCTAAAATACAAGTCAAGATTTAAATGAAAAAAGTATTATTCATTTATGTTACCTACTGCATGTGATATATTCAAGTAGAGTGACTTGAACAACAGAAATTAAAAAACAGGACATTGCAAAGCAGAGATCTTCATGGTCTAATTCTGATTTCTACATGTCTGTATGGTCAAAAGTCAAGGAGGATGTAAATTTAAATCCACGTTAGCCTTAAAGTCACTCTGTTGATTCTTGCACAATGCTTCTGTCAACTCAATCTTTCTCCCAAGTTCTTTAAAATATAATGTAACCATTAATAACAATCAAGGAAACTATGAGATATTCACTCAACTTAGCCTATTTTCAGCCCTTACTTAGACATAAAATCTATTTACTCCTAAGGAAGCTTTTCTTATGGGACAAATTTTAATAGACTCACCATCATCAGGATTTTTCTCACTATTTATATACTGACATTTTAAATACCAACACTACATTTACCATGCACATCATGATCAGTCTATGTGTTACATTGCTCATTAGGCAAATCCTACCCTGGTATACATTTCTGCTTGATGGTACAGACAGCACCTCTATAACACATCTTTACTGATGAACTAAATAATTAACTCTGTCAAGTCTCTAACTGAAGCACGAAGAACAGTATTTTTGGAGATCGGTAGAAAATTGGGCACATAGTTAAATACCATGTTGAAAAAGGACATAATGAAAAGAGGAAAACTCAAACTACATCAGGGATACTAAACAAAAACCTTAAAAAGTGAAAAATGATTTTGCCCTTGATACCTCAAGACACCAAAATATAATCCAAGACTTTTCCATGATGAGACAAATTCACAGAAATTATTTTACTATTATCTTTACAATATTGCTGATTTAGTTATATACACATATATAACTGCAGCAATAACAGCAATAACTATATTGCTGATTTAGTTATATACACAACTGTCCTAAAACAAAATATGTCAGCAGGTTAGATGTGAGAGAGATCAATCCATGGGAAAAGAAAAGACATGCTTTAGACATGACCATCTTCCTCCTCTCCCTGCACCTATGCATGTCCCTGGCCCTTAACAGAAGCATCAAAGGACAGAAATAAAAACCTTAAGCAGCTCACTTTCTGTCCCATATGCTAATCAGTAGTGAATCTCACTTCTCTGTTGCACATTTTGTATATGTGGTGGGACTTGTCACTGAAGGTCTCTGCTTTTCAGTTTTGAAAAAACAAAAGCATAGTTCAGAAAAAAGAAAATAAAGTACATAGAGACAAAACCTGAAAACCAAGTAAAAGGAGGATGAGAAATCATTTCTTTTGCCATTCACATTGCTAAGCAATGCAAACACTAAGTATTTAAAAGTTGGAAAAAATATAATCTAGATTTTTTACGCTTAAGGTTGACTATTGGTAAGACATTATTTGCTATGTGTCCAACTGCCGGAACAGAAATGCAAACAAGATAGAAAAAATATCCATATATAAAGTATAGTTCTTACTTAAACAGTCCTGACTTTGCTCTCTTACCAAAAAAGCCGTTTTATAAATG
>JAVCKT010135031.1:0-18632 GCA_032273925.1 Rhynchotus rufescens
GACTCCTGCGGAGGGTGTGAACAAGACAAGAAGAGTTTAAACTGAAACTTGCTTTTTTTCAAGCTTGCTTTTTGTATATGCTCATAAGGTAGGCTATAATAAGGCAGCTATAGGTACTTCAAGAAGAACCGACCACAAAGAAAAGGGCTAGAAATATGTGATGTTTTTTGTTTGTTTTTCTTTTTAAACCTTCTGTAGGCTTTGTTAGCTTCTGAACCAAAGAAGGGCAAAGCAGAGTTGCTGAAAATGACAATGACAGAATTGCTGGCTTTGGCTGCACCTCTGAAAGAAGCAGCAAGTGTAATTCCCCAGGTAAAATGCTATGTGTAATCTAAAGGCACGTGTCAAAATTATGTTTGTTCTTTTTCAGTTAAGGAAATATATCTGTTATTAGTACTTTTTTATTATCTATAGCGAGCTATATTTTAAAATGCATTGACATGTACAGAGATTATGGAGTTACTGGAATTCGCAAAATTAAACGTGAAATTACGTCCATTTTGGTTTTTAAAGTGCAGCAAATAGTCATATTCACTTGGAATTTGGATGATGAGTTTACTACTCATAGTAGAGGTTTACTGTTTTATTTGTTTTAAAAATATACAAGGAGATGAGCAAGCGTTTACATTTGGAGTATAAAAATGCATTACATAAAACATAGAAATGATATTGTATGCAGGAAAAGTATATAAAAATATTATACATACCAAGTAACACACAAAACTTAAATACATGTATTTTACATGTAAAAATTTGTTCTGAAGTCAAATTGTTTACCTTCAGGATTCAGTTACTGAATGCTTGAAAGTTTTGGCAACAAATCATGGTTCACATTATACAAATACAGAAATTAACTGGATGCTAATCACTGTGCCAGATCATCTTCTAATATAATTTATGTGCCCTTATAAAAGTCTGTGAAGCTGCACAGATTACCACCTTCCTCTAGAGAACATAAAGAAAGATGAGAAAAAGCTGCATTTGGTGAGGCATGCCTGTGTGTCAGCTTTAGTTTAAAATTGGTGATGGTTTTCCTCCTTCAAGTCGCACTTAATTTTTTCTCACAGTATCTACAGCATCTCAAGAATGTTGAAAAAGATGGTTATCAACTCTGAAAGATGTTTTTGCAGTCAGTCATGATAACCTAAGGAAAGGAGCATGCTGGCCTTTGCTGTGATAACTGAACTGTGGTTGTTAAAGGAATATATTATAAAATATTAATCACTCTAACACTGTTTACTGTACCATTTAATGTTATTTTTAATAGCAATATTTCAAGATTGTATTTAATGTAGACTTGAAGTGCAAGGGTGCATACAGATTATTTTAGCTTTGTGTTCATTGCTAAACAATGGAATGCAATTACATTACATGCATTACATTTAAGATTTAATTAAGCTGCATCACATTTAAGAGCTTCTCCAATGAATATATTTTTTCTTCTGCCTCTCTTGTCCCCACAGGTTCATGCTTTAAATATCCTGCGAGCACTGTTCAGGGATACCCGCTTGGGTGAAAACATCATGCCCTACGTGGCAGATGGAATACAGGCAGCAGTGCTGGGTTTCACGTCCCCTGTTTGGGCAGTAAGTTGCTGCTTAATTTTATTTCTGTAGCTTCAAAAAATGCCTAGTGGTACTCTTCAGCAGAGCTTTGGTAGTGTTTGTGATAAGGGTACCAAAGTTGTTGGAATGGTGTAAGATGTAATATTCTCAGGGACAATAAAGAATAATGGCTTCAGTCTTGGTATTTACATTTTTTTTTGTCATTATTTTCCTGTAGTATGAAGTACTACTGATAAGAACGAGGGGCAAAGATTACCTTCCAGATAAAGATATATGTCTGACTGATTTTGAGTCAGTATGCCTAACTAATAAGAAGTAATTTATATTTCTTCTCGCTGTGACTTTGACCATTCATTAAAACGTGACGTAATAAACTAGAACGTTTCATGACCTGCCATGGATAAGGGTGAATGCTTTATCTGTTAGAAATCTGGATACATCCTCTAACGTACAAATAGATATTTGCAAAAAACCCTGAACTTTCTATTAATGCCATCCTGACTTAACAGAAAATACTTTTTGAATTCTTAGTTTCAGTGCACAGGCCTCCACACAGTTTGTGTGTACAGTCCTTCACTTAGTTGTTTCTATGCTCTGCTTTAAAATTTAAAAGCTAGTAAGTACAACTTAAAGGTCTCTTAAACTTCATCTCTTTTCTTTTCCTTCAGGTAAGAAATTCTTCTACTCTTCTTTTTAGTGCTCTAATTACAAGAATTTTTGGAGTTAAAAGAGGGAAGGATGAAAATTCAAAAAAAAATAGGTAAGCTATAGCTGGTACCCCTTTTCAATTTACAAAACATGTCATTAGCTGCCAACAATTGAAAATACTACTTGCTGTATGGATACGTTTGAACTGTAATATTATCAAAACATCTCTCTAGGTTTGCTTAAGCTGTCCTGCCTAGTGCCCAAGATACCTGCTGTTTGGCAGTAAGTGTTAATTGGTGCTCGTGTGCTGTGGCACAGGGAAGGGAGGCTGCTGAGATGTTTGGGCACCTACTCCCTTACAGGTGATCAGTGTCTCTTGCGGTCCTGAGCTAGGGCTGCTGCTCTTGACAGCGAGGAGAGGAGTGAAGGACAAGAGGGGCAGGGCTCACTCAGGTGTATTCCTTTCCCTGTGAAGCAGGTCTATAATCTCACCCCAGCTGGTGTGCAGTTTTCCCCTTTAGTCTTTTTACTCAAAAACACCTGTGTCTTTTCCTGATCTCCTTCCTCTAAGCTTCAAGAAGTGCCCTGCAAAACAGCTATTTTCCCCAGGAGTTCAACCCTCCACAGTCCTGCTCCAAATCCCGTCTCTCTCAGGTGTGTTCTGTAATCCCAAGTTTCTTCTGATCCCAGAACTGCCCAGTCCTGAGTACTTCCATTTTTTTGGAGCCCTCTTGCCAGAGCATAAGCTGAAAGTGTCTGTTTTTCCAGAGGGACCCTTTCCCAACCCAGCACTCATCCTGCAGCCCTTTAGCTTCTGCAGCAAGACATGTCCTTGCCCTGTGCTCTGTAGCTGAGGCTGCTGTTCTAGTAGGGAATCAGAAATAATCCAGAAAAAAAACTAATTAAAAATATCTGCTGGTGAGACTACAGGGCCACAGGGTGTTATGGATAATTATTGTAAACATTTCAGAAATTTCTGGTAGATCTCCCAAAACATCAGCAAGGTGTACCCAGTTTCTGAAAGAAGACAACTTTTAACTGTAATTTCTGAAAATGTTGCTCATTTTGACTTACTAAGCAGTGATTCTGTATGACTCCTGCAGTTTACATGTCTCCAGAGATGTAGCCTGCTAGTGGTTTTTGTGGTGTGACTGTTAGTTGCTTGATTTATCTACCTAATTGCTGGTGTCACTCAGCCATAGGAGTAACGTGACAAATTATTTATGATGATGATAACGCAAAACCAAAGAGTGTTCTCCCAGTGAAAAATTAGGTACTACTAAGGGCATACGAATGTTAGAAAGAAGTACAAGTGGGAGATCGCAGAGGGAGATTTTGCTTTAAATATAAATAATAATCTCTACGTAAGCCTCATCTATACCTGGAATCCCTCAGCCTGTGAACCCCAAGCAAATTTTCTTCTCTTTTCACATTAATTTTGTAACACTGTTTCTTGAGGTTTTTCCAGATTTAGCTCTTAGTAGATGAGATCTGTAACTCATGCAAACCTGTGGGGGGAGTCATGCACCTGAGCATCTGCTGGGGTTGGGAAATGCAAGAACTGGGGAAAGTTAACTTCCATACATTCAACTGGAAGTCATTAAAAGCACTGCTAATGCTTATGTAGCTGGCACTGTCAACCTTGAAACTTTCTGTTCATAGGAATCTCTGTGTAGTCGTTTTGGCCAAGAGGCTAAATTTGACTTTTTCTTCCTTTCTCTTTTCACATTCTGCTTTTCCATTACAGACTTGATTTAGCCCATTTCTTATTTATAGGCAATACTTCAAAATACAGCATGGGGAAACCATTTTTTAAAAATAGGTCCATCACAAGCAGCAAGTACGAGAAACTCTTGTAGGAGTCTGCAACTGCCTTTGTCCTCTTCTTAGAGTGACTTGATTTCAAGTATACCCTCCCTGGCTCTGAGATCCATATCAGTATCTTTGACTGCCAGAGATACTGATATGGAAGCAGATGATGAAATGTGTTGGTTTGGCCCAAGGGCCTCTTTCCTTCTGCAGGTCGGTGGCTCGCGGCTGGGCTGGCAGCGGGAGGCACCACACGGGGTCAGTGTCGCCCCGTGGTCCTCCCTTCCGCAGCGCCCCTGGGCACCTCTCCTCCTCAGGAGCCCTAAGCCTGCTGCCTTTAGGACTTGGCTGGAGCAGGATTTATATGTTAAAGTGATTTTTTTTTTTTTCTTTACTCTTAAATCTGGTGGTTTGTTTTCAATAATTGTAGCAGCTTTTGTCTACAGGAGATTGTGTGAAAGCTGGGAGATCTCTGGCTTTGAGATTCTTTATGTTGCTTAGAGACTTTTCTGTGTGCAGTAAGTGGCAGCCTGTCTGAAACCAGGCAGAGCCTCCCTCTCTGGTGTGGCCCTAAGGACCTTGCATGGGTTTCATTTCAGCTCTGCATGATTTTTAGGAAAGGGATTTTGAATGTCTGCCCCTTGTCAGTGGGACTTGCCTTATTGCTGGGCTATTCTGGGTGTCTGTCTAAAACAAGGTGGTTTATGGTCACTTTCCCAACTAAACTTGATGCGAAATAGCTACGGTTTGGGCAAGAACTTTTGTAAATAATTTAAGTGAGAAAGCCTTGTCGGAAAAAGGACTGAGACCACCACTGCTGTTTTACCATACTATGTGTGTTATATCTTCCCTTTATTTATTTTTCTTTTCCTGTATTGGATGAATGAATGAACTAGAAGCAGTATAGGGTCAGTCAGCTGTCCTGGTTTGTTTTTCTGGGTGATGGTTGGGTGTGACTCGTAGTGTCTTGTCTTGGCCTCCAGACAGTCCTTGTTTTGCCCATTCACAGTAGAAGAGTGCGAAAGGGATCCCCATCTCGGAGACAGACAATGAAGGGATTAAGTGTGTTGACAACAGAAATACTGTCACACCTGCGGTGACCATTCGTACTGCAGGCCAGAAGCAGGAGAGGAGCTGAGCTTTTGGAACACGAAATGGGTGATAGATTGGTCAGTAATGTGGCCCCAGCTCTGTTTCTGGCTCTGAGAACAAGACTGTAGTGAGACTGTATGGCAGAGAAAATCCCTTCTCTGGAAACTTGGGTTCTGGTTTGAGGAGATACTGGTAAAAGATGCTTGTCTGTGTTCAGGTGTTGGTGGGATCATGCTGCAGATGTGTCATTTTGACCTTGTGTTTGCATCATTGGTTGTGTTGGAGCAAAGAACTAGACAGGGATTTCTGTAGCAGAAAAAGAGCTATGTAGGTGTGAACAGGTTGTGCAGATGCGCTGCCCTCTACTTCCTCTGTTTTTGATGCCAAGTGTGTGCCTGCCTGCACATTTACTAACTAGGTAGGACCAGGTGAATCGTGCAGAGCTCCGATGGGGCTTCTCAGGTGGCTGCTGCTTGCAGCCAGAGGAACTGCCTCTAGTGTTACCGGGATAAAACGAAGGTTTTGTGGCACCGAAGTGGCTGAGCACTACTGGCACCTGGTGTCAGAAATTAGGTAGCACAGCGAAGGTCTTGTCGACACCGCTGGATTCTCCATGACTCTAATGCTGAAATGCCCTTGGAGAGGCACTGCTGGCAGGAGTCCCCTAGGCTAAGGGATTGCAGCAGCGCCTGACAGGATGGCGACCAGTGTGATGGGTCTGCAGTCCTGGCACAGAGGGGCTTTGAGGAGGCAGCAGAGCGCTGGCCTCTTGGACCGGCTTCCCCAGGCCAACACAGATGTGGTTGGATCTGTAAAACTTGCCTTGGAGCTCAGGATTCCTTGGACTGCCAGCTGCAGGGGAACAGCTCAGGCTGCTTTATCTCGGATCCCGCCGGCGCTTCCCCAGCGGGTTTTCTCTGGCGTCCTCAGTCTGTCGCAGCTTCTTCCAATGCAGTCAAAATCCTGGCTCAGTGATGATGATGTTTCATGAGTCACCTAAGGAGATTAAATGCCCTTGGTCTGTCTGATCCTTTTCCTCTGAGCTCCTTCTTGACAACATTTTGTCATCTATTTCCTCTGGGCCTCCTTCGTTTTTCCAGTGCCCGCTTCCAAAGCGGGGTCCGATGCAGTAGATTAGCCTACGATGGCTTGGTTTTGTTTAAAAAGAAAAAAAACCCTCCCCCTTTCTGCCAAAAATAGGCCACGTTTATTTTGGTCAACTTTCTTTGTGCTCTTGTTTTAAATGCCCTGGCTCTTTTTTATTGACTTTGACAGATTTGGAAGACTCGATGTCAGAAATATCTCAAGAAAGCATGCGAAAGTTCAGGTTGAATCAGATAACCATTACAGCTCTCCTGATTAATAGTTCAATAACAATATGTTTGTTGAAGTATAATTTGGAACAGGCTTCCTATTCCTGAATGTTTTTACAGTGGGAGTAATGATGATAAGGTACGATTAACTGGTAAAGGCAAGATGAAAGTTTTGTGCAGAAATTTGCACACATTAAAAACAAGCTCATAAATCTGTTTTTTTCCCTTATTGTTACTTTATTCACTTGACAACTTCAAAACTATCTAAAATGTTTAGTGTATGGCCAAAAAAAGACTCTTCTCCTTGAGCTGAAGGATGCTGTTTGTCTATGTGATTTCAGCTGATTTTAGGAACAGAAAATGCCAGTGTCTTGCTGAAATGCCTGATGTCCACAGACCTGCTTTGACTCAGGTTTTATTTTCTATACCCTTTGTTAGAACAATATTAAGTTGCATAAATTCCAGTCAGATCTGTGGGACCGATGGGGTCACACACACATATCCACTCACTCCTGATGTGGGAGAGACTTGATAATGTGATGTGCTATGTCTGAGACAGAAAACAGACATGAATACAATAAAGAAAACTGAATAAAGGCTGGGCCAAAGTAAAAATACATGTGTTGCTCTGAAGTAATTCCAATCCATTCATTCATTTTAAATAAATTAAGGGCATAATGATAATGTCTAACATAATGAGTGATTTCATCTAATGAAATAGATGAAATAAAAAAAAAAAGCCTGACCATATATGTAACTTTTTTTCTGTTGCCATGATAAAAGCTTTCATAAATTTGAATTGATGTAACTGTTCTGTTTTGTTCCATGCATAATCTAGACAGCCCCTAATTCAGAAACTTCACATACAAGGGAATAAGCAGTTAACTCTCCACAGAAGTAGTGCCAGATACTGAGAGAGAGTGAGATTATGATGTTAACTCCGTGGCAACAGTGCTAAAGATAATAATTAAATAGGGAGTGATTGAACAGAATTATTGGGAGCTTTGCTACAGATTATAAATTTCTCTTCGTTGTGTTTGTCTGTGTGCATGTGAATGCACATGTATACATATAGCCATGGCTTAACTTTCTAGAGAAATAGTTGTTTTAAAAAAAGTATGTGTGTGTATGTAGGTATATTAAAAGAAATAATCTAATGTTGATTAATATGACTTTTATCATGGATTAATCCTGGTTGTTAATGCCAGGACTTTCTCTGTGGTGGTAAGTGATGCATCCCTACTTTTCTTGTGAGCCCCTGGTGTGTTTATTTCTTTTGCTATTTTATCAGCAGAAGTGCTCTTGGGAAAAAGACTTTACAAATTATTTTAGTCAACTGTGTGTTGCATAATTATTCCTCTCAGTCACACTTTTCCTAAAGTATTTGACACAGGTGCACTTGCCATGCCTGATTACACAAAGGCATCATAAATAGCAAACCAAGAGGTATAAAGAAAATTGTACTTGAAAGAGATCAAAGCAAACTAGACCATGCAGTCCTTAAGAAATCTTGGCTAGCTCTCTTGTAAATAAAAGGGCTTCTAAAGCAGAAGGTATTCAACTACTGTATTTATGTAGGCCTTGATTGACAGTTCAGTTATTAACCTTATAAAAACACTGCAGCGTAAACTAATAAGAATGTTTATTCTAGCATTTCTATCTGAGGGGAAAATGGAAACTGAGATAGAGTGGCATATTCTTAGTTCCTTTTGAGTATTTATTTTAGGACTATGCAGCATAAAAGAATGTTTTCTCAAGTCAGTGAACTTGAACTATTTTGCTTACTGTTCTGAGATTTAAGTATTTTCTAAATCTTTAGAAAGCAAATGTTAGATATATTGAAGGTGCAAAGCCTACGTTTTTGTAATGATTCTTCTGTCTGGTTTATAGTGTTTTTCATTTCATATGGGATAAAAATGAATTTGTGTGGGTTTTGTTGTTGCTGTGGATTTTTTTTTTCCGGGGGGGAGAGTCGGATGGTTAGTTTAGTTTAGTTTAAGCTGGCTTGATAAAATAGTGGACAAGTTGGTCTTCGCTGTTGCTGAAGAGGTGTCCTGTACCATGTTAGGTCTAGAAAAACAAGCGTGCAGTAAACTAATATGCCCTTGCAATTGGTCTTGTTAGCTGGTATCTCAAACTGTTTTTTACAGTTGTTTTTTTCCAGGCTTCACTGTAATTCTCCAAGCATACCTTCAAAATTACATGACTGTCCTGTCTTCAGTTCTCTTAATACAAATGATGGTGGTTCACTTGTCTTCCTCCGGAGGAACTGCTGATCAGGAGATCTCACAAGTATACTCTTGTCTGAATTAGGGAAAATCTAAATGGAGAATTTTGTTTGGTACAGAATGAGTATTTTAAATACTATAGAGCACGTTGTGCCAAAAATAATAGTTTGTGCTGAAACAAAGATGATATTACAAACTCTTTCTAACAGAGCATATAAATCTTGTTATTCCTAGCAAGAAGCTATTGTTTACTGAAACTTCAGTAGCAAGTCTTGGCTTACAAATGCATGAAGGGAAGAAAAACATCGATCTGTTAAAAGAGGCTGAAGTTAAAAACATGGTGCTGGAGTGGAACAGAAACATGAATCGGAAGGAAGACCCCTTGATGCCATTCCAGACTTGCCTCCAGCTTGCAGCTCTGTCATCTTTGATTCCTTCAGCTAGTTGTAGACTGTCAGGTTTGCCTTTAGCTTGCTCTTTGTTGGACTGACAAGGCTAGCTCCTTCAGCTTCTCACATGTACGTGGAGGTGCATCCCCTGGGTCCCCAGTGTCCCACCAGCTGCTTGCTGGACCTTCTTCAGGTTTTCCTAATGGCTTTGGCACCTGATAGCTCCAACGCAGTTGCACGGCTCTCTGTGCAGCCTCGTAGTGCCAAGCAGGGGAGGCAGCAACTTCCCTTGATCTTCTGCCACGTCCCTCCTACCAAAGATGGTGCAGTGAGGAGTTCAACCCATTGCAGTGAGAACCTGCCCTGGGCTCGTCCTCCCCTTGGCATCCACTGCAAACCCCAGGCCATTTCCTGAGGGGTTGCTCCTGAGCCAGTTGGTCTTCAGCGTGTGGTGATGCTTGGGGTTATTCCACCCATGTGCAGAACTTTCTCTTTGTCCTTGTTGAACTGCGTGAGGTTTCTGTTGGCCCAGTCAGCTAGTTTTTTTTGCAAGATCATCCGGAATTTTCAAAGATTTTTGCATATAGTTTTCTCTGACAGTGGCATTAAGGTTGAGATTTGAAAATTGCCTGTTGCTAAAATGTATATAGGTTAATATTTTTTTAAATGTGTATTATATACAATGCATGCATATGGATTATACTTTTGCAAGTACATGCCTATTATGTATGCACATAAGTTACACGTGACTACACAGGCGCACACACATGCAGTCACAAGCACATCTGTGTGCCAGTAGATGGGCTTATTGATGACAATTGCACGTTAGTTCATCTGTGTGTGCTTCAACTTTAAAGACTGGAATTTCTGTGCACATTGGCAAGCCCGGAATCACAGGAACACCTCGTAGTAAGGGCCCTGCTGGGACATTGACTCGACTCCTTTCGTAAACGTATAGCAAGTATGCTATTTAGTTTCTTTTATAAACTGATCAAGACACATCTTAAAAAGAATTTGCTTTTTCCCCACTATTCCTATGGGAAGTCTTCTGGAATGCTACCTTCCCAAATAAACTTCTCAAGAACCTTGCCGCTTTGATCACTGGAAACTTAACTTGCAGCATATATTTATTCATGGCCATTTAATACTTATTTGTTCTTATGCCAACATTGTACTTTATTTAAAATAATTGTTTTCTCTCTCTGATGCTTCTCTTGAGCTATTTGTATATGTCAGTGTTATATCCCATCTGTTAATTTTGCCAGACAAAACAAGCCTGAGACCTTTAAATCTCCTCTCCAAGAATTTGTTTCCTATTCCCTTGGTCATGTGAGTAGGTTCTTTAGACCTCTCTCTTAGTTGGAAATTAGGCATGGTGTATACCAGGTTACAACTTACCCCTTTTTTTGGAGCATGGTATTAATACTTTTTTTTGTCCCTATTGGCTATATCATGGTAGATATATTGCAGAATCACATTTGCCCTTAACTGCTTGTCGTCTTAATGAAGGGAACTGGCGTGCTTGGGTCCCTTTGTTATTTCTGTCTGATGAGATCTTGAGTTGCAACACCTTTTTTGATACGGTTTTCTTATCAGCCAATACACTCTGTCATTCTACTACTCGACTCCTCAAAAGATACTCATGCTTGTTTTATAGTGTTTGAGTCTTTGTCTCCAAGTTTTGTTTCATCAACAGGTTTTTATTAGTGCTCTACCTATCTCGTCGTTGTCTTCAGTTAGATTATCAAACAATGTTGCTCTAGGTCTAGATTAGCTGCACCAGCAAGTGACTTCCAGTAAGGTGGTTAGCTTTTTAACGTAACTGGTTTTGCTTTTAGGGCACGGTGTCGTCTTTAATTTTTCCATTTTGTCAAATAGTCTACCCTAATTCCAACATGTCCCTCATGTAGATGAAGACATCATATAAGCTATTCAAACAAAACTGTAGTTAAACTGTTGAGACCTAGGGAGCTACTCTGTGTGTTTTATTTTTTTACTTTTTGTAAAGAAACTTTGGGGCGCTCTTGAGGTCAGAATGAAGGTCTGTAGTTTTCCTGAATCATTCTCTCCACTAGCCATGTTGAGTAACTTAATGTTACAGATTTGATTCGACAGTCAGGCCATACCATGCTGTCCTGCTGTTTTTTAAATCCAGCATAGAGTTTATCCTTTAAGTTTGCTAAACCCAGAGTTTTACTTCCCCTTCAGATAGGATAATTTTGGGTTTTTTTGTGCCTTCATTTCAGTTGATTTTCCTGTCATGAAATGGCAGTTATATTCTGCCATTTAAATGACTGTTACGTTTTTCAGTTATAACCGGGCAGTAAATGAATCATTTAACTCCTGAGAGCACTGATGTGTTAGCTTTAGTCTTTACAGTAACCTCGCTATAAAACAGCCTGCTGTCCATTCTCTCCTTGTCTTTTTAGAGAACTGAAAAAAACTTTCTGCGTTTATTTTCATTTCATGCTTATTAAGTTTTTATTTATACAGAAATAAAATATCTAAATTCATAGAAACAGACTATGAAGTCCAGGGTAAGATGATCTACCTACTTAATAAATGATGCGAGTCAGGTAAGGGACCTGTATGTCAAGATAGGCAATAAAAAACAGCTACGGTTCTGTTTTCTATCGATTAGTAAAGGCAAAAGAAGCCAGTGTGTGAAATACAGGTTGTCTTTACAAATTTGTCCTTTTGGATAGCAATTTTGCCAAAATCAGTCTTGGTTTAAAATGATTTGGTCAAGAATTGTTTCTGTAGTGCAGAGAATGAATTTGGTTCTCTCTTTCCACGTTACTGCTCTTTGACGTAAAGGATCATCTGATATGTTGCAGTTAACTTCAGTGTAATCATTGGTGTGATGAGTGTACATTTTGCAGGACATGATTAAAAGAGAACTTATGTGCTTTTGTGAAAACTACATTCTCTCCTTGTATGTCTCTAAATGTCTGCCTGTAATGTATTTTCATATTGCTCATCCATTTTTTTCCTTTTATAATGGTGTATTTCAAATGCTTAATGTATATATATTTTTTTACTCTGTCATGGTCTTGACAATTCATTTGTTAGCACACGAGAGATGGGGAATATTTCTGTTTAAAATGAGCACTGGAGACCCTTAATGTCCTCTGAAGATTTGTCTCTGTTTAAATCTCACCTCTACTAAACTCAAATATGAGCCAGCTTACTGCGAATGTTCTTTAACGTGTCAGTTATTAAGGTCAGGATACAAGGCTATAAATCCATTAGTCCTTCTGAAAAGTGTAGGAAAGAACAGAAGCAGGTAATCTCTGACACGTCACAGTAAAATGATATGTGTGCCCCAATGTCACAGCAGCGCTTTAATCTCCTAGAGTATTCTCTACAGCACTGCTTAGCCAAATATGCTGTGACATCAATGGGTTTGTTCTCAGATGTACTTTTTAAAAAACAGTTAAAATTCACATATTAAATGGAAATATGTACTATTTTTTATAACATATTGGCTACTGTTAACAGATACTAACCCATGCAGTTAATCACTGCATTGAATCACTGATCAGGGAGACAAATGAAAAGTGTAATAATTGGAGTTGTCACAGTTGTTCAGTAGCATTTGTAAAAAGTAGGATGAAAAAGGAGCGCCTAGGAACTGTTTAGGCTCTTAAGCTTGGCTGTAATCTTTTAGGAAGTTTGAATAAAGCTGCAAGGAGACAGAAGGCTTTAATCTGAAATAGCTTTTATGAATTTGGTTATAAAAGTTTGCTACTTTACAACCATAACAGATAAAAACTTGTAAGTGCGCAGTCTTTATAGGTTGCTGTAAAACACCTGAGGTTCCACTCTGAAAAGGGAAAGCCAAAGAACCAGCAGTGAATGAATAGAAGAGCTGTTGACTGTCCAGGGCATAATAAAGGCTTTTGTTTTACTTTCTTTGGAAGACTGGAAGAAAAGGAAACTATTCTTTTTCCATGTGTGTTTGTTTTTCTATTTTTTATTTTTTTTTGAATATGAGTGTTAACACTATAAGCTTTACTCTTGTTTGTGCTTAAAATAGATCTTTCCTTTAGAAAGACTTAAATCTTTAAAGTTTGGTTTCAGTTTTGGGATCTCTGCCTTTGTTTTAAATTTTACTGCTGTAAGGAGTTGTAAAATCTTGGTAGTTTACCAGTGATTCACTGTTATCTTCCAAATGCCTGCTGATGGGAATCAGGTTCTATTCTTTGTGGCATCACGTGCCTTTAGAGTAACTTGTCCATCTACATAATCTTTATATTCTGTAAAGTGGCTTTCTGGCTATCATCATGATGTGTTTTTTCCCCTTTTAGGGAAAGGCAGACCCTTTTAGGTAGACCCTGGCTCAGAAAAAATATGTGGGGCTCAAGGGCTCTTAGAATGGTTAGGAGCAGTAGGCACAACATTATCTTGTGTGGTTATGGCAGGCAAGATTTCTCCGTGGGACTGTTTTTTAGTGGAATCTCTCTTCAGGTGGGAGACATGAGTGAAAGCTGTCAAGAGACTCGTGTAGGTCTCCCTTTCTTGTCTTCTGCAAGGTGCTCAACATGACTGCTCCGGGGAGCCTTCAGAGCTGAGCCTAAGCATGGCTGCAGTGTATTCTAGGTGGGCATCTGTGATTTCCACAAGTATGTTTGCTTATGATCATGTAGTGACAGGGTTAAAATGTGAAGTGTCTGAGGGGAATGTGTTGCAATATCTGTCCTCCTACTTATTACTAACATATTGTACATATACATGGTTTTACAGATGATTTTTACAAGTGATTTTTAGGAAGGTATAAGTGCTTTTTTTTATTATTATTTTATATTTATTTCTCAACTTTTTGACATTAAGCACCATTTTAAATGCACTCAAATAATGTTTTATGATGGGGAGGGAGAATTGTAAGTATCATGAGCCCCCCGATAGGTTTTCTGTTTAAGTACTTCCTATTGCAGTAAATAATCTGCCACCAATCAATTGTTTAGAGCTCAGTAATCCCATTTGAAATTCTGGATTGTGAAACTGTGCTTCTTTGGGATGTGAACAGAAAAAAAGAAACCACTGTTACAGAACATGTGGTTGAACATACTGTTAAAGAATGGGCTCTGAAGAAATATAAAATATTTTCATCTGGACATGGGAAAAATATTACTGTCTTAAGGCTCTTCCCAGTTACGTCTCTTACAAACATGCTTTAGGGTGGGTAGCTATAAAATCCTGTGATCCACCAAATGCTGGTTTTAAGGATTTAATTATGGTAGTTGCATTGCCAAAAATCTGTGTTTGAACTATGTCAGTGACTAATGGAAAGAATGAATAGTTATCTGTATCTTCAATTTAAATCTATCGTTCGTTGTCAGATGTACTTTAGGAAAGGAGGAACAAGTTTGTTCCGTGATAACTGCTAATAGTGATTTTGGATTACTTTAGTCAACATTTAGTTGGTATGTTCCTTCATAATTAGATATGTCAAATGCTTATCTTTTGAAGATGTGAGTTGCATTATTAATTACAAAGCCTAATGCACATCTGTGCGTGCACATGCCTTCATGCTTGAGTCTGTTTATATCGCTGATATGAATGAGCGCGATCTTAATGTTGGCTTTGATTTTTTTCAAAGCAGTATATTTTTAATGAAATTAATAGAAAATATATTGCTTAGTGTCCTGAACACTTTTTTCCCTAAAAGTAACTCCTTCATTTTGTAGAGTTTCTGTTAATGCTTAGCCTTTCTTGCTTCTTTTGGGAATTGGAAGCTATTTAAAATGATCACTTGGCAGTCAATCTGCTTGTAGGCAGTTGTGTTTCTCAAAGAGCCTTTGGACATCTTTTTTGCAGATGACTGGTGATTAACGCGCCGCTTTTAATTAGACTACTTTTTCCCCTCATGTAACCTGTGGAGCAGTAAAACAAGTAAAAGTTTACATAAATTACCCAATTTGGTTATAGTCTCTCCCTGTCAAAAACTTGTAGGAAACCACATTATATACCATAGAATTTAAGGCTATCTTTCTAGGAATATCCAGTTTCATCATGTTTTTTTCAATTTGACTGATAAATATAGACTATATTAAAAATAGGACTGTTCAGAAATAGTTATTTCATGTGACTAGTAACAACTCGGACTACTGCATGAAACTCTCTTCAGTTTCTGGCCAGAGGCCGTCCATTCCCCAGGAGACTTGATGTCTTTTCTGCCTTGGCCTGATAGACTTGGGCATAGGACCTGGATGTGAGGATTGATTTCTAAATATAGGATTTGAATGCTTTAAGTACAGAAGCCTCAGTAAGCCATGTGCTGTTTGACTCGATGCATTTACGCAAAGCTTGTGTTTTACCTTGTCTCTGACTTTCTTTTGCATAATGTTTGTACAGAAATTTTGAAGTTATTTTGAAGTGAGATTGATAAGAAGTTGCAGGTTTGGAGTCCGACTGGGACATTTGGAAGCATTAGATTTCACAGAATCACAGAGGCTGAGGTTGGAAGGGACCTCTAGAGACCATCTAGTCTCTAAAGATCGTTTAGTCTCATCCTGCTCCTGCAGGAACATTTAGAGCCTGAGGCACAGGGTGGCATCCAGGTGGGCTTGGAAGACCCCCAGAGAAGGAGACTCCACAACCTCCCTGGGCAGCCTGCTCCAGGGCTCTGTCACCCTCGCTGTTAAGAAATTTTTCCTTAAGTTCCTGAGTTTTAAACCATTCTTTCTGATGTTTCACTTGAAATTCATTCATAATTAAAAAACTGTTACCTAGATTTTAAACTGATTTTTTTTGTTGTGCTAAAAAATACTGCAGAGTCCTTGGCCATGCTTTTAGTTACAGCATTTCAATGTACTGTTCTTACGTGCCTTCAGAAAGCTTCCTGAATCTCCTTGTTTGAACATTTGCTTCATCCAGCGATCTGTTTTCTGCCTGTGTTTGTTCTATGGCCTGTGGCTAAGGCATGTTTTGTTAGCTGAGTGCTGGATGAAGCTTTCGTGGTGTTTGCCATGTGCTGATTTACTCTTGCATGTTTTTGCTTTTCAGTTGTCCCTTATTTTTGGTACATGTATTTTATACAAACGTTCAGTCCTACTGTTTCATCGTGTTATTTGTGTAGACATTTAGATGTGCTGGTTTGAAGCTTTTGCAGTGGCGTCAAGCTTACATGAACTTTTTTTGTTGATTGTGTGATCATATGCATTTGTTTTTGGAGCTCTGTTTATGCAAAGTGCCTGTGTCTCATTAAAACTTCCCCACTATAATATTTAAAAGGCTCCTTGCCTAAAAGATGCTTAATGGTTTCCTATAAACAGTCCTCGCTTATCTGTTCAGAAGGTTATAAAACAAACAAACAAAAATCTCCTTATCTCTTTAACTGGAATTGATTTGCTGTTGTGGCTTGAACTGGGGTGCTTGGCTAATTTGGGCGGATGATGAGTTCGATAGGCATCGCTGCACTGTTCTGCTTTGGATGTGGTTGCTTTACATATAAGCTGCAGCTACCCAAGCGAGAACGTGCCCTGGAAATGCCACGTATGATGGACAAGGTGTGAAGGGCTAATGGAAGGCCAGACAGTTTTTACTGCTGTATTTTACGAATCTTTCAACTTAGTGTTCTGTGGTACTTGTCAGGATCAGTAAATATAAGCATCTGCTTAGTGTATTGTATTTAAAATATATGTTATTAGCTATATATTAGACATACTGCAGCAAATGGAAACTTCTTTTGTTTGACCAGTATGTTGCTAAAATGGTGCCAGATATTAAGCTGCTATGTCTTTTCTTTTTGATAATTGGCTTAACATTCTTTTCTCTAAAGGCCTGACAGTCTGGGTGATGAAGCCAGTGATCACACGCACAGAGTTACGTAAATGGTGAAAACGAGACTGTCATCATTTCTAACGAATGGATTTTATCTCCTCAAAATGCAGTTCCTCATGGGCATATGGTCCTCCTGGCTCTCCAAGTTCACTGTATGACCAAAAGTCTAATAGTGTATTTTGAGAATAACTTAATACTTCAGATTGCTAACTGTAACTTGTTTTTATTCCCTTTTACAGAATGACAGGAAGGGAGTTTTTCTCTCGGTTTCCAAGTCTTTATACTTTCCTTCTCAAACAGCTGGAGGTTGTAGCCAATGCACTGGACAGGTAAGGGAATATCTCGGAAAGATTTGCTCCATAAAGGCCCCGTAAAGGTTTAAGTGAGAAGAGGGGTCGCACATACTCTAATGCTGCTGTTCTTATCAGTGCTTCTTAGGGGTGTGCAGTTTTACTAGTGTGTTTTGCTAAGCCTTTTTTTTCTTAGAACTTTTGAACATCGCAGTGAGTCTCTGGAGTATGAACTAATGTTGAATGATTAGCAGCTGCTTTTGTTTCTCCTGGCTGTTGCTATGTGCCTAGGATTAGACTTTAAATAACGAAGATATCTTTTCAGAGAAAGATTAAAAAAAGGGGATGTTTGGCTATTTGTCTCATGTTAAATGGTGAGTGTGACTTGCTAAAATGCTTAAATGATACAGGGTTATTTGGCCTCATGTAACCCTAAATGACTACTTTTCAGCTTATGACGCACTGATCTTGGGGAAATGGCCTTGATCTCCTTTCTAAGGAGTCCACAAATGGTGTCTGAGAGTTCCAGTCTGATCAGTGTGGATAATACAGTTTGGATGGCTGCTGGTGCTGTTACCCCCTGGTTCATGAACTTTTAAAGTAAACCACTATGGCTCTGTTTTTTTTTTCTTTTCTTTTTTCTTCCCCCTGCCCATCTCCTTAAAATGCTATGGTTTAAACTGAGGAAATTCAGCAGCTGATGCACAGGCGACACAGCCATCTGTGTGATGGGTCTGAAGTGGGTGGGTGGGGGGATCAACAGTTTCAGCAGCCCTTAGGTGTTACCCTGTCTCTGCTCTGTGCAAAGGAGGTGCATGTGCTGCCGACAGCCTGCCCTACCTGGCCTCTGTGAGGGTGACAGGGTCATCACCAGAAAGTATAAGGGAATCTTTAGACTGAGAAAGACTGAATGCTTTTCTCCTTCCCCGCTGGTGGGGTAGGAGGATGTTCTCAGTGGCCAACCTAAAGCACCTCTGAGTGTGGAAGTGTCCCAGGGCTAGTATGAAGGGCCGTGTTGCGTGGGAGGGCTCTCTTCTTTCTTTGTTTTAACCAAATGCTTCTTATTTCTTCTTTTTTCACTTATTTCTTTAGTGAAACTGAAGAGTTGAAACCGCATCCAAATTTGTTCCTTTTGCTTTTAATTCTGGGAAAGCTGTATCCGTCTCCAATGGATGGCACTTACTCAGCCCTGAGCATGGCACCATTTGTCCCACTTATTATAAGGTAAAGTGTTTTTGGTGGGTTTTGACAGGATATGTGTTCCTCCTAGAATTTCTATTTTTTTTCTTTTTCTCCCATCAAAATGCCTTTTTAAGTTTCTGTTTGGATTTAAGTCTTAAAGGAAGAGCATTGGTGTTGATTGGTTGGACTTCCTTTTTTTATTAGTGCTTGTTTCCAGGGGCTAGAAAGAATTTACACTGTGTGCAAGTGTTGTATGACTTGTTTTTAAACTTCATCTGAAAATGCTGTGCACCAGGGCTGCTACCAGAGAGAGGATAAATGAGAACTCATG
>JAVCKT010135075.1:0-18627 GCA_032273925.1 Rhynchotus rufescens
CCAGACAGAAAATATTCATGAAAATACAAGGCAGTGTTTTCAGTGACTGTCAGCGGTCCATATAAAGAGGTGAATGTATTGAGATGGCAGAGAGAAGCACTGAACCGGTGCTGAGGAATGTGTGCAGGTAGCAGGAGGTGGAGGTGGGAAGATGAAGACTGACATAAGACGTTGGGTCTGCGTGGGGCTGGGGGCTGTGCGTGCAGGAGGGCTCCTGCTGCCCCTTGCTCGGCTGCTCGCTGCCTGTGCTAGCAGCTGATGTGCGCTGGGGCTCATGTCTTTTGGCAGCCGCGCCAATTGAGTTGGTTTTCCAGTACCAAAACTGAGTCAAGTTTTTCTGAGAAACACTTAAGACTTCCAGGTAGCTGAAAGCAATAGGCAAATACAGCCTGCTTATTCTGCTCCTGCATTCTTTGCTTTGATTGTGCTCTAAGCAAGCTGACCCCCATGAGGACTTCCAAAGCTCCCTCTGATGTCACGCAAGGTCAGGGAAGAGCTGTTGTCCTTGGGTTTGCTTCCCCCGCCTGCGGTGGGTGGCTGCGTTTCCATCCGCAGGCCTCGAATGAGCGGATATTGAACATACATTCTCTTCATCCTGGTGACTCCAAGATGTTGATGGGTATTGACAGATACGTCATCAAGGACACCTCTCCGCATGTTCATTACCACACATGGTGGACCAGGCATAGAACTCTTCTTTCCCTCTCCACTGTTCATCGGGTTAGACCTCCTCCCATATCACAGTTATCCTCTACAATTTAAGGTGAAAATGTGGACCAAGTCACTAGATAGAATTGTCTATATTTTTATTAATAAATTATCTAATAAGCTTCTTCAGAGTCTTCTCAAACCTATATGAGTATAAAACATCAATGTGTGGTTGGCCATACTTCCCAAGGTGGATAGAAGTAACTGAGGTCTGGCAAGTTTCTGAGTTCACAAAACTTATTTCGGAAGAACAAGACTTATCTTTTTACAGATCATAAGCAATGCATGAGTTAATCTTGGTATCTCTCTGCAACTCTTTATTATGAGCTCCAGAAACTGAACTGAAAGTCTAGAAATATGTAGTGCATGTAGTCAGTGGATATCCTAGACAGTTCTCTAGCATTGAGACAGACCAGGCATCAGTCAGTGGTCCAGACAGATGAGACCAGAGCTACTTACTGCAGTTTCTCTAGCAATCTGTGCAGCGGGAGAAGCTGCAGGTCAGCGGCTAGTAGCACCCAGAAGATTCAGAACAGAAGCCAGAAGGACTGTGAAGCCTAGACTCACTGGTGGCCTGGAACAGAGTAATGATTGAAAGGAACAGGTGATTCTCATGCCTTGGGGAGGATATGGAAATTAGGGAGCAAAGATAGAGGTATAGATAGAACTGCTGATCCTGGTGGATGCAGGTAGGTCCAGAGCGCTCACCTTGGAAGAGACCACCTGAGGAGAACTTGACCTGGGCTAGGGACCGTTGCTATGGCCCAGGAGAGTGAGGGAAAAGGTATGTGGCTTTGTGTAGAAGAGTGTGGAGGGACTGGAATCAGATCTATTGCAAAAGCCGCTTACTATGGAGTCCGAGTCCAAAGCTGCATATGGTCCAGAGCAGGCAGGTCACGGCTTCCCGAGCATGTGTTATTGCAGTTGCATACAGCCTCCTGCTCTGGAGGTCTTGCTCAGAACATGTCTGAAGAAAGCAACTACTTTCCATCCTTTTTGGATGGTAACCACTTTCCATGGCAACCACTTTCCATCCAGTTTTGCAAAGTGTGCTGGAAATGTGATTCAAATCCTTCTTACACCAACCTGTCCTGTCCCCCCATCATAGTCTTCCCTCCAGCCTGTGTTGTGGTTGCCCCTTTTGATCCTTTTTCTCTTAGGAGAAGCAGCTTTCCAAGCATAGTCTGGACTCCAAGAACTGCTTCTACATGTGTTCTCATCTCTACACTACATTTTTCTCTCATATTTAGACCCTGTTAGTGGGCAATTGATCTTCCCTTCCTTCCAAATGGCCATAACTGCCTTGTGTGCTGCAGCCACTGCAGACCAGTGGCATGGCTGTGGGGAGTCTGGATACTCGGCCAATACCTTGAATTTGGAGGACACTCAAATCTGGACCTCCTGGTGATTCCTCTTCTTTTTCTGGCATCCATGAGCACAACCTGACACAGAGAAGTCGCACCTGCCTTTGGTGTCATCCCCATCACTGGTTGGAAGCAGGAGCACGTAGTTGCTGGCCAGTATATGTGCTTGGCTGTTCTGGGGCTTCTGGCTGTTCTTGGTCCAACTATGTCTCTTAAAAAAAAATGCCCTACATATATGAAGCTTTCCCCAAAGATCAGAAGTTGTCTCAAGTGTCAGTGTGACTCCCTCTGTTGCACTGCTAAGGAAGTCATTGTCTCCATGAAAGTCTTCTTTGAAAATATTTTTTTTTATGATTGTACTCCCAGGTGCTTCTATGCAGAGTTATTGTTCAGCAGATCAACCCCAAGCCTTTACTGTACATGGGTTTATTCATCCCTAGGTGCAGGACCTTGCATTTTTCTCTGTTAAACTTCATGAGGTTCTTCCCATCTCTCTAGCCTGTCGAGGTCCCTCTGAGAGGCAGCACAGCCCTCTGTGATACCACCTTTTTTCCCAGTTTTGTATCATTAGCAAACTCTCTGAAGGTGCAGTGCACCCCGTCCCTTTGTCCAGGTCACTGATGAATAAGTTGAACAGTACTGGACCCAGTATTGACCCTGGGGTATACCACAAGTCACAGGCTTCCAACTACACTTTATGTCACTGATCCCAAGCCTCTGAGCTCTGCTGTTCAGTCAGCTTTCAGTCCACCTCATTCTCAGGTCATCCAGCCCATTCTTCCTCATCTTGCCTATGAGGATGTTGTGGGAGACAGTGTCGAAAGCCTTGCTGAAGTGGTCTCCCCTCATGTACCCAGGTAGTCATTCTATCATAGAAGGCAATCAGATTGGTTAAGCATGATTTCCCCTTTTTGAATCCATACTGTTACTCCTGGTCACCTTTTCTTTCATGTGCTTAGAGACAGCATCCGAGAGGAACTGCTTCACAACCTCTGCAGTCATCGAGGTGAGGCTGACTAGCCCGTAGTTCCCGGTGCTCTCCTCCCTGTCCTTTCAGAAAGTAAGAGTGACATTTGCTCACTTCCAGTCCCCAGGCACCTCTCCTATCTCCCTGATCTTTAAAATATCATTTAATATGATCAAGAGTAGCCTTGCAATGACACTCTGCTCTCTCCGCACTCATTGGTGTATCCCATCAATCAGGTTTAGGTCCAGTTCTCCTAAAGGATCTCTAATCTGATCCTCCTCCACCAAGGGAAATTCATCCTTTCTACAGACTTCCTCCTTGGTCTCCGGGGTCTAGGATTCCTGAGGGTCAGTCTGACCAGTAAAGACTGAGATGAAGATGGCATTTGATACCTCTGCATTTTTTATATCCCTTGTCACCAGTGCCCCTGCTCTGTTAAGCTCTAAGACCACATTACCCCTAGTCTTCATTTTCTACTGATGTACTTATGGAAGCTTCTTGTTGGCCTTGACATCCCTTGCCAGATTAAACTCCTGATGGATCTTGGTCTTCGCATAGCTGCGTACTCAGACCACAGCCCTATATTCCCCCGGATTACCTTACCTCTGTGGACCTTCTCTAAACTTCCTTCTTATGCCTGAGCTTTGCCTTGTTCATATACGCAGATCTCCTGCCCCCTTTACTTGACATCTTTCTCATTGGTCTTGACCTTGGAGGAGAGGTTCCTTGAACAACAACCATTTTTCTTTGATGTCCCTTCCCTCTAGAACCTTATCCCATGGGATTCTACCAAGTTTGTCCCTGAAGAGACCAAAGGCTGCTCTTCTAAAGTCCAGGATTGTGATCCAGCTGTTGGCCCTGCTCCCTCCTCACAGGATCCTGAACTCTACCACATACAGGACATTTTCCATATGCTGGTATCTGAGAGTGAGTCTGAGGAGCCTTCTTCATGGTCAAGAGGCCAAGCAACCCTCAAAACCCACCACTTTCATGTTTCCTGAAGCAATTTTGAGAGCAATTAAGTAAGTTCCTAATTGTGAAATGCAGTTATCAGCACAGATATGCACTAACTGTCTCACTAGCATTTTAAAAATCCTTATCCTCTTCTAACTGGTGAACTGCATGATACAACAGAGGAAGTACACAGATAATGGCTTAGAAAATCTGCCAGCTCTGCCTCTTGCCGTTGTGCAAGCAGGTGGTGGTGACAGTGGCTCAGCAACTAGAATCCTGCTTCTGTCCTCAAATAAGCTGGGCTCACAGGAGCACAGAAGGTGCTTCAGCCCCTGGTTTTCAGCCTCTGGTCCAGCCCCTGGCCAGACTAGGGCAGACTCTAAGGCTAGATGAGGCTCCTCAAGGCCTTGCCCATGTGAGCATTGAAAATCTCCAAGGACAGAGATCCCACCGCCTCCCTGGGCCCTGTTGTAGGTCTCCACCACCATCACTGGTGATTTCCTTATGTCTGCTGAGAATTTGCCTTGTAGCAACTTGAACTTATTGCCTTTCATCCTTTCACTTCACACCTCTGAAAAGGCTCTGTCTTCTGTACAGCCCTTCCATGAGATAGTTGAAGCCAATAATTAGATGTCCCAAACCCTTTCTTCTCTGAATAGATCCAGCTTAATCAGCCTCTTCAATGTCATAGGCTCTAGTTGGGTTCACTCTCCTTTGCCAACAGCTCCTTGGACTGGGAGGGTATAAACAGGATACAGCAGACTTGTTAATGACTCACTGAAGGTTTTGTCCCTGTAATAATACATAGATTTTTAGTAGTAAATCGTACGTTTTTAGTAGTATCATACATAGTAATGTAGGATAATATGTAGTTTCTTTAAAAAGGTGAAGTGCAAATACAGTGCCTTGAAGGGATACGGCTCCATCTGTAAGAGAACTTTGGGGACACAGACACTGTGTCTGTGTCACACCACCCAGAGTCACTGCTGGAGGGGCTGCACAGCCAATGCAGTTCCTAGGACTCGGTGTGTAGGGAAGGGTTCAACTAACATGAATTTATTTAACCTACCCATGGTGAATATCAGTAGAGAACTGAGCACCTCAGCCTTCTTGTGCGGCTAACTCAAGAAATGTATATTACAGAAGGAGAAACACAACTGCAATGAGCAGGAGGCTCAGTTAGAAGAGGATCCCCTGGCTGCTCTGCACACTCCAGCTTATTCCAGCACATCATTTACTCGATTCAGCACTACCCATCTTCGCCAAGTGACTAGCACAGTTGTAGCCTGGCAAGGATATAAGTCAGGTAGTGTTGAAAAACCTAAAAGAAAGAAGAACCTGAACATCAAGAGTGCAGCTGACCGTGATCGTCTTCTTTTTGGGAAGTAGGAGCTGCCTCTTCTTGACGCCAGCCACTCGCAGAAAGGGGAGGTCCCCCAGCAAGTTGGGCCCGCCTGCTGCACATAAAGGTGCAGGTAAAGCCTGCAAAGGGGCTGTGAGGAGGACAGCAGAAGATTGCAGGTGAGACTGTGGCCTGTTTCATGCTTGCTTTTGTGGAGCACTTGCTTCTGTGAGTAGAGGGAGCCAAAGCTGTGTTTGCAGCATCCAGGTGAGGTTTGTGCTTCCTGCTGTTTGCATGATGGTCTCCTAAACCTTGCTCTAGGGCTAACAGAGCTGCTGTCTGTCCTAGCAGCCCCCAGCAGCGCCAGCTGCAGCACAGTGAGGATCTGGCTCAACTGCTTTGCTCTCGTTGTGAACTGCTCCCCAAGGAGAATCTGGGTTATCTTTGCCTGCTGCTCCATGGTGGGTGCTAAGTGATGCTCTGCTGGCACAGTCCACAGGAGCATTGTTCCTGAGAGAGGTTTGCTTTGGAGTGACCTTGTTCCACGTGGGAGTTGGATGAGTAGGGCTGGAGTAAGGTCAGCTCTATGCAAGAACAGCCCAATTAACCTGCATGCAGAGGACCTCCCAGGCTGTTCTAGCTGAGCCCTCTTCCCACCAAGGCAAATCCCTGGTAAGAGCTCTTCCAAGCCCACAATGAGCTATCCCTGCATGGACAGGGCAGCTACCTGCGCTGGCTGACAAAGCAGTCACCTGCCACGGTGACCACATGTCCTTCGCTCAGCTGCCCAGGACAGCTGCCTGAAAGGACATTCCTCCTAACAAGAGCCTTCACTGAGTGGGTGATGGACTTCTAAGAAGTTATGGAGATTGGTGGTCTTCAAGATGAGGCCCTCAGCATGGGGATGGGAGCTGGGACTGGGCAGAGTTTCCAGGATGGGCTGGGCTGTTCAGGATGGCAAAGGAGAGCACGCTAATCGTTGCTCCTCGAAGCCTGGGAACCTGCGTGCTCCCTGGTGCGTTTCACAGACCCTTGCTGTGTCCCAGCTCCTTGCTCGCCCCTACTGCTCGTGCCGGAGCCAGGCAGCAGCGCGAGAGCGACCGTGAGCTCTGGTGGATGGCTCTGCCTTGCCCATTAGTCAGACACTACGACATTTTCTGCATCTCAGCTCTCGAGTAGATGAATTCATCTGCCCCACAGAAGGTGTTGTCCCAAGGCAGTGCTTCCCCAGCAGTGCCTGAGGGCCCTCGGATGCTGTAGAAACCCTGTGAGATGGGAGGCAGCTCCCTTTCCTATTGCCAGCTCCAATGGCAGGTACGGGCTGGCTCAGATGTGATGGATGCTGCTGGATTAGCAAGGAGACTCCAGGCTCCCACACATCCCTCCTTGGCGAAGGGCAATGTGCTCCCATCACCATAATCACCCTGTCACTGCAGGGCTTCCCCTGGCAGCACCCTGGTTCTCAGGGAGCTCTGTGCTGGGAAGAGGGCACCTTGCTGCCATCAGCATGGAGAAATCCATGGGGTTTTGGTCTTCACTGCTTGCATTTTTTTTTTTTTTTCAGAGATGAAGGCAGAAATCCTCTTTCTGGACTTACTGGTGGCCCTCAGTCTATTCCAACCATCTGTGTCATCTTCATACGGTATTGAACCTTTCACAGGTCTAACAGATCAGAGGCTTTTATGTTTCAAGTAGGAGAGAGAATAAATAAGGAGAGAGAATAATAAATAGGAGAGCTTAGTGTAACAGAACCTGAATTATCCTCTTGTAACAGCAAATACCCAGGGAGCAGGAATGTAGCCTCGGGTACAGTTTCTATCTACTGAAGCAGCAATATGATTGCAGGTTTTTATCAGTTGATTTTCTGTCTTATTTCTTAAAATTGCATTGAAGGAGAGGTTGGTTCTCGGAACAGCTCTAGTCCCCACAGCACAGCAGTCCTCCCACCATTCACGCCAAGCAAAACAGAGCATGACTCAACTCTGAACTACCACTAACAGGTAGCTCTGGGCTTTAGGCATGGGGAAGTTGCCTGTCACTCTTCCAGCCTTGCATTACTCCTCTATAACCTACAGGAAACTCTGATTTTTAATTTATCACTTAAAATCCTTGTGGAAATCACATGCTTGAGCTTTCACTCATCTCTAATATTTGTTTGGATAATTAGTGTTCCCATCATGACTGTCAGATGTTGATCCAGGGAGGTATTTTGTGGACTCTAGGAAAAATATGGATTCTCTTTTTATGATTTGTGTTGATTTCTGAAGCTTTCTCCTTCCCTAGAAGCTAGAGAAAAACCACCCCCGTGTAGAGTAGCACAGCAATGTTTGTCCTCTCCTATTCTATAGCTCACAGATATTAGATTACAGGGATAAGGTCCTCGAGTTTCTCATTCATTTTCAGGAGTTCCCCAGGGTAGGAGGAAAAGCGGTGAGAATGACAGGTCAGGGATTTGCAGAACATTATAGACAGACTGGGGAAGGTGGTGGGGAAATCCTTCTGCTTTGTGGTCTGGAGGACGTATATGAGCTACTGCCTTGGCCAGTTGATGCCAAATGAAGCAGCAAACTCAACAGATAGGTATAGTCAAATGTGGATACAAGCAGTCTAGGAGAAAAAGGCTGGGAGCAAGGGCATGGATGAGAAAAATAAAATAAAAGGAGATAAGAGCACTCACTTGCTTGTAACAGCAGAATGGAAGACAACGTTCTCATGTCTGCCCTTTGCTTTCCTTTGGCAAGGTCTCTCAGAGGAACTGTCAGATGCATCAATCCTGAGCAGTGTTAACGAAGCCAAGCAGCTAGTGGACTCAGCCTACAAGCGCACGCGTGACAGGTGAGACTCAGCTCTGGGCTTAGCTGCTTGAACATGCCATAGACTCTCGCTGTGGGTGGATGCTATGGTGCCTTGCAGTCCTTTAGCTTCACAAGAGCTGGCTTTTTATTCTAACTCCAGTTTAGCATGTGAAGGTGAAAGGTTCTCCATGAACATGGTGGGCTCAAACCCAGCATTTTGCCCAACTATTACATTTTAGGCTGCAACTAGAAAAAGGTCCCAAAATGCACTTAGTACTACTCCCCAGAGCAGCGCTAGGTGATTCTAGATACAGTCCTACCAGATACACCATGGGACAGACAACTTTCATAAAATCTCCTCATGCTTATGAGACCTATCAATGGTCTGGGCTCCTCGATTGTGTTTTGGAGGTGTCGCAACCTCTCACTGCTGGTGGGTGTCCAGTCTCCCTTCCACATATAATGTCTGGTTTCCTACCTGTCCTTTGCTGCCCCTTCTCACCTACACATCCTCTGCGGAGTCAGCACATGGGCCTTTGCTCTTCACAGTCCTGCAGCTTTTAGTGCTGCCTGATGCCTATTGGCTGCTTTTGTACCACGTCACCAATCTGTGGGATTATTTTGAGCTGTAACTCTCACCTTTGCTATAGCTGCTGCCCCTCCCAGCACTTGGCTCCATTTCATCCCTTATGGACATCCTGAGGAGGACTGCAGCCCCGGTTGTCCACCACCTATGGAGGGAGTGAACAGCAGGTTAGAGTGAGGGCATTTTGTGTGATCTGGCAGGAGAGCTGTGATTTTGTCACCATGGTTTGAGTGTGGATAGCTTCCTCCTTCAGTACTTGTCTTCTGGGGAGACTTAGTAAAGCCCTGGCTTGAGAGCTTCCCTCAGCTCAGGTCTCCAACTACTCCAGCAGCATTAAGACAAACTTGGAGATGTTTGTGGCCTCGTGGGCCTCTGGATGGAGACAGGCATCCGTTGGTGCTAGTTAAATGAGATTTCATTGCCTCAGGCAGGTAAAGAAAGGCCTAAGAGGCCTGAGAGCTCTGATATTTGTCTTCTAGAAGGTGGATCCCCGTTGGATTTCCTTCCTCTCACACACCCTGATCCTCTGCCAAGAGTCTTATGAGCAGCCCTGGTCTCTCCCAGCTTATGGGCAGGGTGTCAGGCTTACTCTGCCTTTTTTTGGCAGTTCATGTGAACATGCCAAGTGGAGAACTGCAGTAGCCTACAGGGCCTGCAGCGGGGTTTGCCCCGGTGCCGTCCTGCAGAAGATGTGTTTGGTTTTTTTTCTTCCCTCCCCACTCACCTGCCCCTTGCAGCATAAAGAAGAACCTGCAGAACACCAGCTTGACCCCAATAGAGCTGCTGGGATATTTCAAACAGCCAGTGGCAGGGACTCGATCTGTAGTTCGCACTGCGGATTACATGGAAACCACCCTGACCCTCCTCAAGGAGAAGCTGCGATGGACTGTGAGGGGAGATTTCAATGTTACAGGTAGGAACATCCCTTTGCCAGGAGGAACGAAGAGCAGTGAGTGTGGTTCATGAGGACATGGGTCTTTTTGAGACCTGGGAGGAAGGAGTAAAAGCGGGGATATGCTGGGTGAGGAGGAAAGGGAGGAGAAGCCTGTGTCTTCTCATCGTTGGGCAAAGGAGGCAGCAGCTGCTTTTCAACAGCACTGATGGAACTGCTGGTGGCAGCAGCGGCTAAGAAACCTCGGGCTGTTACGTGCAGCAGCCATGGCCAAAAGGCCTCATTCAAGCCACGAAGGTTCATGTCAGCCTCTTCCCTCCCATTTCTTGGGGAATCTTCACAGAGAAATGCAAAGTCCGCGTCCCCTCGTCGGGGACAGCAGTCTGATGGGTTCTCCAGATGGCAGTCCTCCCTCTAAAGGTGTGCTCAGCAGCAGCGGTGCATATTGATAGATGCTTCCATAGGGAAGCAAAATTTCTAACAGATCCCAGGGACAGCAGTAGCTGTTAGCAAATTATAGTGGAGATAAAGGGAAAGGGAGAGGAAAAGAATTGTTAATGATAGAAAATAATTCCCCTTCTGCTCATTTGTAAAATGTAATTATATGTAAGATTTGAACACAGCACTGTATTTTCCAATGCCATCTCAAACTAAAAAGGGAGCTCTGCTGCTCTGGAGAGCATCTTCAGCACAGGCAAGTCAGAGCAGGATGACCTCAAGCAGCAATCTCTTGCATTTGTCCCGCACAGGATGCTACTAGAATAGGAAACCAATTCCAGGTTGCAAGAAGGCTTTTTTTTTTTTCCCTGAGCCTGGCAGACATCCTGACCCAGCAGGACCAGTGTATTTACTTCTTATTGCTGTTTTGCAGACATTCTTACACCAGCTCAACTGGGAGTGATTTTCAAAGCAACTGGATGTGACCAACATAATAAAAAAATAAATTGCGAGTCTGCTTCCCGTTACCGAACAATCACTGGCGAGTGCAACAACAGGTGAGGGGCTCTGCCAATGGGACGAGGGACAACTGGTTTCTCTATCAGTAGAACAAGACTTATATCCTCCAGGATGATCCATATAGGATGCCTTCCTTAGGGTTTTACAGCCCCCTATATTGCTTCGTAGGCACGTGGAGATTTTAATTCTAGTCTCACTTCAAGGGCTTTGGGTGTTGTACATGAACTAGTCTTCAAAGCGCAAAAAATAATGGTGACTGACCTCCCCTCGCCCAGCGCTAGGCTTCTGTCACCGGGCTGCATTTTTCTGCTTCGTCCTGGTTGTGTCTGTGCCCCTTGCAAGGCATCAAAGTTCTCCCCAGCTTCCCAGATCGGGTTGTGACCCATCTGTACTCTCGCTCTGTACTGCAGCATGGTCTGGTCTGGTCTCTCTTGTACCTTGTACTGTGTCCTCTCTGCTCAAGGAGAAGGTTGGGCCCATAGGTGGGCATGGAGCACCTTGTCCAAGCTCCCTCGTCAGGCAAATGGGGGCCAGGACTGTAAGGTGGGATATGAAGTGTTATTTCTCTGTATATCCAGAACCTTCTTCACTTAATGAAGGAGGAGCTGGGCTCACAGTGGAGTGTTTCAAAGGCACAGTAAAGAATCACAGAAGTCCATCCCTTCACTGTCACTGAGGTGAAGCATCTCCTGGCCCATGTGGCACCTCAGACAGAGGAAGGAATTGGGACAGGCTTGCCTGCCTGGAGGATGCATTGGCTTCCAGGTGTCTGTAAAAGGAGCAGGGAGCGAGCTAACATCTGCTCCTGTTTTCAGGAAAGTGGCAACTCCATTTTGGAGTGCAGGTCCGGCTTCGGGGACAGGGACTGGTCTGTCAGACCGGAGCCAAACTGTTAAGTCGTGGTTTGCTGTGTCCCTCCACAGCCTGGCCCTAAGCAGTGCTACATCCATGGGCACTGTGAGCAATCAGAGAACATGTATGTCCCTCATGTCCCTCATGTATGTCCCTGAATATACGTCCCTCAGACCAAAATTTATTAGTAGTCTAAAAAGACTACTAAGTAGACTTTAAAAGTCTAATCAACATGTAACTATTTTTAGTTCAGTTAGTAACACTCAGGATGCAAATCACCCAATTTCTATTAAGATCATTGATAAAATCAATCATCAGTAAAATCAATAGGCACAAGCATCTGCTCCTTTTCTGTGATATTACGAGGCTCTTCTTCCACGGGTAGGATGATTCAGTGCATTGTCAGGATCCACAGGATGAGGATTTCTTCCTCTTTGTTTTGGTTTCACTTGAGATTATTTTTGTATGTTTAAATGACACTTACTGTGATAATTTACAGCTTACTGTCACTGTTGACAGTGACAACTTACTGTCGCTGTTGATTTGATATGCTCTGTTAGTCTTTAGTAGACCTCCACTATAGGTCTACAAGGCCTAGTTACAAAGTTTGCTTAGTAACAGCAATTACTAAGCTGTTACTTTCCACATATTATTTATTTTAAAAGGAGAACCATCCATTTGCACATAGATAGGTAAAACTTAAAAGACTAGTATCAGTAAAGTAATGGTATAATTACAAACTAATGATCATAGGGCAGGTAGCAGACACTGATAGTTGGCTGATTTTGCTGCTGCAGGAAAGGCGATAGTCATCTGATCCTATGCTCAAGACTAGGCAAGTCCAAGCAAGGCCTAGCAGTTACTGATGCCTGGTGCATGTTGTTGTTGTTGTTGTTGTTGTTGTTGTTGTTGTTATTATTATTATTATTATTATTATTATTTAACCTGAGTGTTTCTGTTGGAAGTTGACAACACTGAACTGTTTAGACTATAGGATTCCCATATATCCCCAACTATTGACATAGATATGTTATCCCTTTTCAAGGTTTCCAGCACTCTCCGTGTATATTTAGGGATCAGATACTTACTAGTTAAGTAGAGCAGGACTCAGACTGCGATCTTTTTATTTTCATTTTGGGCTTAGCTGTTCCTCTACATTCACTGCTTCATTTGAGGCACTAGGAAATGTGAACATATTTCCTGGGCTGGATTAGACTTTCAAGGCTCTCATGTTCTCGCTTCAAGCACCAGGTGAAGATGCAACTCATCACCTTGTAGGAAGCTCCTATGTAATGTCCATGTGCACAGCAAAACAGTGTCTCTAGGAGGAATTTGTTGGGTCCCCATTCATGTTCTTGGCACTGCCATAGTCCTAATGCTGCCAATAGTTTGCCGTTCTTTTGTTCACTTACACAGGAGAAACCCATTATTAGGAGCTTCAAACAGAGCCCTTGTCAGATGGTTGCCAGCAGAGTATGAGGATGGCGTGTCACTCCCTCATGGGTGGACAGAAGGAAAACGTTTCTTTGGATTCCCTTTTCCACTGGTAATGTTTCTACATTCTTCTGAAAATGCAGTAACACCATGTAGGGAAACCCAGGGCTTGAATATATCATAGTCCTCAAATGGAAGTCTAGCTGCTAGCATGGTGGGGATTAGCAGGCACGAAGCTGAATTTTTTTAGGTGTCATTTCATCGTATCTCCACTGTGATTTAACAGACATACATTCTAACTTCCCATATTCACAGGTGAAGCAAAGGAAAAGTAATATAAATACTGCAGAGCCAGTTTTAAACTCTTAAAGAGCACAATACCACATCTCAAGTAGAGTTCTGACCACTTCTCTGTAGTGATCACTGAAGAAAGAACTAAGGGAAGAATTATAGAGGAAAGAGGATGAATGAGAAAAGGAGGATCTTGGGAGAACAGCTTTTTCTGTTTAAGAGGAATTCACATTGCATCATTTTTTGCTGGTGACCCCAAAAGCTGATGCACACATTCTTATGGCCATTTCCTAATACACATGTTCTGCCTTAATCCCTTGCAGGTTCGGAAAGTGTCAAACAAGATTGTTCGTTTTCCCCCTGCGCAGCTCAAGCTGGATCAGCAGAGATCACTCATGTTCATGCAGTGGGGCCAATTTATTGACCACGACCTGTCCTTCAGTCCCCACACTCCCGCTAGAGTTTCCTTCAGTGGCAAGGTGGACTGCGAGACCAGCTGTGCCAAGCAGCCCCCCTGCTTTCCCATCAAGGTAGAGTCAGCCAGGGAAGGGGGAAGGGGACCTATTCACTAGCTGAAAGATTTTAGTAAATCTAAAATGATGGATGACTCTAAAAGATGGGTGAACTTCAGAAGGAGAAGAAATTACTGTGAGCATCCAGTCTGATGGTTTGTATAGGCCATGTCTCTGTTCACTAGATGCCACCGCCCCTTGTTGAGAAACCTTCTTTCAAAGCCAAGTCTCTAAGAAATGTCTCCAATTGAACAGCTTTCAAGCTGGGGTTATTTGTCTGCAACGGGACGTGGGTATGACCAGGCAATGGGCAGTGTCAGCTGAGATGCTTCTTGCATGTCCCCCAGGGCTCCAGTCTGTGCCTCTAGCTCCCTGCTGTGTCCCTGGCCGTAGAAGGACAACCCCGCAGAGCAGGCCAGGGTGTCACCGTGCTGCTCCGAGGGGGCAGTGCTGGGTCCCAGGCACTGCCACATTCTGCCCTTCACGTGCTCCCAACCAACCATTACCCATCTCGAGTGAGGTGGATTTTCTCTGGAGGAATAGTGCAACAGCAACACGGATGTGTGCGATGGTACAGCAAGCATGTCAGAGGCAGGATGGATGTCAGTCTCTCGTTAAAACACCCTATAAACAGCAAATACATACTTATTCAATGGTTAAATGCTGATTAGCATATGGGATGAGGAGGTAGAATTACTGTCATTGGTGGCTAAGGGCAATCTGGAAAGCATTGCAGTCACATTACTCTCCACTAAATAAATGTTTAATAATAAATTAGATAGATAAATGGATAGATAAATTAGATAAATTAGATAGATTTATCTAAACATCAGATAAATATTTAATAATGTACTTGAAGTTGACTTACTCAAACAGGAAAGATGCAGTCCTAATCGTGGGAATGTGAGGTATCCAACAGTCATTGCACTTTTCAACAGTGGGAGAGAGGTGCTTGAAATGTGCCCTGAATCTTGATTTGTACTGGGGGAAGGTAAGCACCAGATCCCCTTATGCCCACATCTGGGCGGGCATAGACATACTCCAAAACATATGGAAACACATGGAAAACATATCCCTCTGGTAGGGAGTGGGGTAAACCCTGCGCTGCAAACTTGGGATCCTGCGTGCAGTGCAGGAGCAGAGGCATGGTCCAGCCTGCAGCCTTGCTCTCCTGACAAGGGCTTTGGAGCATGGACTGCATCTCTTGCCCCCTCATGAAACTGTATTTCCTCCTAAAGAAAATTGTGAAGGAATGGGGCACCGCCTGAGTGGCCAAGGTGTGCTCAGGAATACAGCCAGGGTCATAGTTTGCAGACCCCTGTCCAGAATGTAGATAAGGATGCAAAACCCCAGCATGTGAAAGGAGCGCTTGGGCTGGCAAGATTCAATCGGATATGTACAAACACAGAGGGAAAATTAGCCATAAGACTTTCTTTATGGAAATGTAGGAATCTCCAGGCTTTCATGGATAGGTGGGACTTGGGTCTCCAAAATGGCAACTCTGCTCTGAGTATCAGCCTTCATATCTGTGACTTGTCTGCCACCTTATCTACCATGGAATATATCTCTGCAATCGTTCCTGCCTCGTTTCTCTTATCACTGTGGTATCAGTGTGGAGATTATGTATCCCCGAAGTGATGATGAATTATTCCTTTGCCTTCTTGCAGATCCCACCCAATGACCCACGAATTAAAAACACGAAAGACTGCATTCCCTTCTTCCGCTCAGCTCCGGCTTGCGACAGAGGCACAGCAATTCGAGATCAGATCAACGCGCTCACGTCTTTCCTGGATGCTAGTATGGTGTACGGGAGCGAAGTGCCTTTGGCCAACAGACTGAGGGACAGGAGCAACCAGCTGGGCCTGATGGCTGTTAATAAGGATTTCACTGACAGGGGGTTGGCTCTTATGCCTTTTGACAATATGCAAAAGGACCCCTGTCTTATTGTCAGTGGGAAAAACAAAATCCCATGCTTTATTGCAGGTAAGTTGGATGATGACATGCAGAAGCTTCTTAACCCTGAAATCTGGAGTGCTCAACTCTGCTAGATTTATTTTATTTCTTTAATTGTTTGTTTTTTCTTATATGTGTGTAAAGGGAGACATTTAAAAAACATCATGAAAGGCTTAAACAGGTTGTTATAGGCAGGCTTTAGGTATGAAAGCGTTCCTCTCATCTGAGTCTTCTTTGTGACCATGGGCCTGGAGTGAAACTGTCCCAACCATGCTCAGAAGTCCTTAACCTACTAAGCATATGGTGCTGCCAAAGGGGCATTGGGAACTAGTATCAGATAAGGCTGATACTGGTATGAAACTTGATGGAGCTTGTGGATTGAGCAAATGCAGCAATAGCAACCTAACCTGAAGATGCTGCTTGCCTGTGCTTGTCATTTGGCAGCTCTCTTTTCCTCACCAAGGCAGGTGCAGGTGTGTTCATGCTCAGCTGGACCACTGCTATGAAGCTCCTGCCTGTGCTGCTGCACTTGTCTGTTTGTTTAACCATCGCCTAGGGAAACAGGGCTGCTCTGATTCTGCACTCCAGCTGGGACCCAAACACGTTGAGATGGGACTCAAACACACTGAGAAACACAAATACATTGAGATGGCCTCCTGCTCCATTTATCAGCACAGTTTCCCAGGAGACCCTTATCCTCTGTCAGACTTCTGGCAACCTCTTGACAAGCTCTTCCTTCAAGGTTAACTCCTGCTGTCCTGCACAGATCCTCTCAAAACCATGCCCTTGCTCCAAGTAAAACAGGGCACAGCCACCACCACTTTCCCATCTGCTGCTGTTTGCTGTCTTCTAATCTCCTTACTGCATGGGCACATTTGATTCCCAATACTCTGATCATTGTTCCCTTCTCCCTGGTGCCTACTGATACCGTCATGCTGCCACAAGCTTTTGGGTCCAGAAAGAGTAATATTTCTGATGCATATTGTGAATTAGTGTCTCACTCCTTGTTTATTCTATTTTTTTGTTTGTTTGGTGGTTGTTGTTTTTGTAGTTTTCCTGAGTCAGCAGGACCTTCTTGCTAGCCTCTTTTGGCTCTGACCACACTGGGCTGCTCGTGGTACCAGAAGAGAAAACTTTAAGACATGACAAATTTCCTCAGCTGTGGAGCTGAACTCCATTCTCTTGGTGTCCCAAATCTTGTCCAAACTCCTCTGCACATCATTCTTTGGGCCCTTGGATTCCATCAGGGACTAGCAGTGGGACCAGTAGGATAGGTCTCTGTAGTGACATCATCCAGTTCCCTCATTCTAAGCTCTTGGTGTTTTATATTTCCTTCTACCTCTCAGATATATTTCTTTTTCCATGTATTGCTCCACATCTTCAGTTGCCTCCCCAGTTCTGTGCAGGTCTTTCCTCAATGAGGAGTCTGCAGGCATGGCCAAAGGTGGGTGCCTAGTGAGGAAGAGAAGAACAAGCAGATATGTTGGATGCTTTCCTGCCTCCTCTTCTCATAAACTTTGATGGCTCATGAAAAGACTGTCAGGGGAACATCACAAGTTCTGCTATGCTGAATGCAGGAGCAGAACCTTCCTTTGAGTGCTTTGAGTATGTCCTTCTCCAGGTGCCTCTTTCTACTTACTCTCATCACCTTCTTCCTGTGAGCTTTTCTGCTCTAAATGCTTGAGTAAAGCGATGGGTGTTTTTTGTTTGTTTGTTTGTTTTTTGGTGTGTTTTGTAATTCATCCCTCCAAGGTTGGACTCATTGTGTGTGTCTCATCATTTACTTGCCAAAGCACTTGATCCTGTCTGCTTGCTTTGGCCATAGTTTCATCTATTTTAGGAGTACCTTCTCGCTCCTTTAGACATCCCAATTTCTCTCTGTCCATTCTCATTGCTGTCTTCAGCGTTTGTACTGTGTCCTAGGGGGCTCTGGAGAAAGCCTACTTGTATTTAATACCTTAAGTCATCTCTAGTAGTCCCTTTATAACACACTTTTTTTTTTAACACAACCCATTTCTGGCTTCTGTCTCTTTACAAGGCTAAACATAAAAGTGGTGGAGTCTATGCTTCTGGGGCGTTAGTGGGGATGTGTTTTCAGCTAGAGCTCTCCGAACCTCTCAGTCCAGATGAAGTTTTCCGTGAGATATTGATACATATAACATTTTTTTTTGCGTGCATTGTCCTCTTCTAGTGGAAAGCAGCCAAGTGCACATGGGTCACTGGCATATACGTTCACTTGTGTACTTCTAGGTGATTCTCGAGCCAATGAGATGGTGGAGCTAGCGTCCATGCACACGCTTTTTGTGCGGGAGCACAACCGCCTGGCTAGAGGGCTGAAGACATTAAATCCCCACTGGAATGGAGAGATGATCTACCAGGAGGCGCGGAAGATCCTAGGTGCCATGGTCCAGGTATCAGCCCCAATATCATATGTGCTACTGATTGTCCCAGTTCTTCCTCCCTGTCTTGCATTCTTACCAAATTCACATGATAGGCTTTTTTTTTTTTTTTTTTTTTTTTAATTAAAAATTTCTGAAGACTGCAGTATTTTCAGGTGCAATGTCTTCAAATGCCTTCTACCTGCCCTGGTGGTCAAAAAGAAAGTCATCCAGTGACACCTGAAATAAGAAGCACAGAAGGCTTCCCCTGACTGTTCAATGTCTCTCCAGTGTTGAGTCACTGGGTGCCCAGAGAGGTTGCGAAGTCCCCATCCTAGGAGATATTCGAAAGTTGTCTAGACAGGTCCCTGGGAAAAGTGCTTTAGGTGGCCCTGCTTGAGCAGATCACCTCACTTCCCATTTCAACCATTCTACGCTTCTGTGTCACTCTGTGTTTCCAAAGGCCATCCTTAGGCATACCTAATTAGAAACCTGTCTTCTGAGTTGGCTTGACAACAAGTAAATAAATGAATAAATAAGTAAACACTTCCTGGAATGTCAGAAAGATTGAGTTTTCAAAATTTAACGGAATTATTGAATTAATATATCCATGGCTATAGCAAAAATCTTAAAAATGTTGAG
>JAVCKT010135087.1:0-18626 GCA_032273925.1 Rhynchotus rufescens
AAGCCTTCTTCTCAAAAAATATGCATTCAGATGCTATCCTGCAGAGAAGTAATGTAGGATACAATACAAAACATGTAGGATACAATACAAAGCATGTAATTTATTGCTTCATCATTTCATTTTTGACTGATAGAAATAACCTTTTTTTTTTAACTTCAGTCTTACTTTAGAGAAGTAGATATTGTATTAAAAATAAAGGATAATTTTTTCCTGTCTAATGAACATTAGCTATCAGCCTGAATTGTGAAGAGGCAGGGAGGAAGATGAGTCACAGGATAATGAGAATCTTGTAACCCAGGGATGAACACAGTATAAGCGAGAATATTCATCTAATGGGAATGGAGTTTTTACTAACTTCAGGAACAGTTTGAGAAACTGAACAGCAGTTTACTAAGGTCTACACAGAATATTGAGTCAAACACAGGTCTTACTTTAGTGGCTTAAGAGTTCATTTTAAGTTTTCAACTTTTGGCAAAAAGGACATGTTGTTTAAAGGGAAAAAGAGTAGTTCATTCTCTGTACATGGCAGATATAATGATTAAGTTCCTTCTACAGTCAAGTGCTTACCATCTTTCTAAAAATTGATGCAGAAGATATAAACATCAAAACATGGACCTTTCTTTTCTCCTGTAAAGTATTAAAAATTATTTATAAAAGCTAACCCCTCTCAAATCACAAAAATCACAAAAACATTTTGCCTATTCTGCCAACTCCACCTTCCTGCAGAGAAGATCATTCTACTATAATAGACCTATCAATACATAACAATTCACCACATCTTCATTTCTACAGTCAGGAAAAAAAAATGAGAGACAGGAAAAAAAAAGTCACCTGTACTTGGTGACTTGGTCACTAGACTTGCATGCAAACCAATTCTATTTCAGCTTCTACCTTTAAAAAGGATAAAAATGCAGAAATTGTACTAACAAAAGATCTCAATACAAAGAAGCACATGAAATCCTAAACAGAGAAGGAGATAATGGATCTACTTCTTGCAAAATCAGACTTGCAAAAGTAAACAAGTATCATCAAATCAATACAAATGTCTAGGCCTAGGGACTAGGGGCTGGGTCTAGGTAGGAGTAATAAATCCAATGGCTTTGGAAACAATTAATTTCCTTGTTATCAAACAACTTCATCTGTTGCTCAAAAGAACTGCTAAGACTTACAAAAAACAACTAATTTCATTGCCTAGAAGAGCTTTTCTACCTACCTTGTGCAAATGCCTCTTCAAATTCAGAAATATACTGCAATTGCAGGTAAAGTATTTTCACTTTTACTGTGTATAAGTATGTGTCTATGCATGCACTAACTGATCTCAAAATTTAAACACAGAAATATGGACCTCATCTCTGTGTATGTCAATTGTATTAGCAGTAGCCTCCCAATGATATTAGTAAAAAGCATTAAAATAAGATACTAGATTGAAGTAATTTTCTTATATAATTATAACAATGCCAAGAAAATTCAGACAAATCCATTTCTTTATTATGAATACAAAACGGTTTAGAAAATGCATTTTTTTAGGAAGCAAGCACATTACACTCAGTATGAACACTGAGCTGCTCAATGAAGTAAAAGCAAATAAGGACATTTTTCTATTACTTTTCTATGTATAGAAAATTGGGAGCAATTGTATCAAATGTATTGACACCTGAAAACGTGCTGGTTGTCAGTATTCTGCCATTCAGAGTGCAGTTCAAACTTAGATCATGACACCATGAGTTAGTTTGTCTTAGTTGAAACTAACACTGCAAAACTTGGAAAGTTACAATGTATATTACATGGGGAAGTCATAAATACCATTTTCCTCTACTACTACATAAAACAAGGAGTAGTACCTTTGGCTATCAATCTGTTTATCTGCTTTCTTAATTTTGTTGACTACACTAATAAGCAAAAGCATGTTAAGTGACAATAGTGACTGAATTCAATAACACAAAGAGGATTAGCCTATGTACAGCTATATGATATGGATGATGAGGAAAGGCATAGGTCCTTGGATCCATTTAAATATAGGTCAGAAAGAGACTACAGGTTCCATACGTCCCACTTATGTAGGAACAGAGACAGGAAACAAACAGGCTGAATGTGTTAAATGTGGCAGCGGCTGCCAGATCTTACAGAACTTCCCTTTAACAAACAGCTGCCTTGAAAGAGAGTAGTAGTATCACTTTGCTTGAAGCTGACTGTTGTTCCTGAATTCTTTACTGGGGGTAATTCTAGGTATTTGCAATGCTCTGAGCAGCTTTTGATGCAAAAGAAAAACAGAACAACAAAAAAAAAAATGGAATCACACACTTGTAAAAGAGCAAAAATAAGCTTCAGTGCAGTTTCATAAGTCCTGGCTTAAATGAATATTAACACTGTGACTATAGGAATTACCATCAGCATCTCTCACAGATAACTCCATTCAAGGTGCTACTTTTGGTCTCAGTTGTTTCAAGCATTTAATTCCTTGGTTTGGGCTTAAATCAAAGAAACACTGAAATCTCTAGCCTCTACTTTCAATTTCATTGCTTTGCTTACTTTACCTCACTCTCTGGCCTTGCACTGTCACAGGCCTTAAAACAGATGTTAGTCAAATCAAACTTCTATTTCAAAAATCTCTCTTAATTCCCAATAGGTGACAAAGAACATTTGCTCTGCTCCTCTTTTTAACATTTTATTTTTTCCATTAGTTGATGCTATTAATATGAAGGATGCTTATATTTTCAACAGTTCCTTTGCTGAGAGAACAATTTCATCTAATTGCTACAGTATTTTTGCTACAGTACATTCTTGTTCCTCAGATAAAAATGAGGTCAGGGCTGCATTCACCTAGAAGACTTGCTTAAATACAACAGTGGTGTATCTTGCTTTAACAATATACATATTACATATCATGATCTCGTTGTCTGATGCTAAAACTGTAACTGTGATCAGGGAAAGTTCCAAGTGATCTAACCCACACATATTAGAACAAACAATACATCACCATACTTCCTAAGCTGTCATTTCACTTTCTTTTAAACTCTTCACTGACACCTTCTTGTGAATACAGTGGGAGAGCAGAAGGGACTTGAGAGCATAACTTATGTCATTAAACATTAAACATTAGTTTACTTTCAAGGAGCCCTATTTGCTCTCATTTTCTCCTCCAGATATTGTACATGGCTAGAAAGTCTACCACGCTTTCCCAAAAGATCCTGTAACAGTGCAACTTATGGCTAGGCCAGTCCTGCATAATATAACTTATCAGCAATATCTGGAGAATCGATACATCAAAGTAAAAAAATATAGATAACAGATAATCATGATGATTTCATTATGTGCATTCATTTTGTTAGTGTAGTCAGTTATGTTTAGTCTATCATAAAAGATGTCTTATGCCTTCCTTCTCCAAGGAAAATATTTAAGTTTTCTCTGATGATTTTCTTGGCTCGGGTGCTTTTCCTCTATTTCATTAAAATATAGCATATAAAATGCATTTTAGCCAAACTCTTTAAAATATATGAATCATAAGAGCACTGTCGGGCAAGGAGGGGAAGAAACAGTCTCACACTTTTTAAAATTCTCCCCAGAAACACAGAATGGCTTTTCCAGATGTCACAAATACTGCCTCTTCTCACTTGTATATTTTTGACCATCATCTACCATACTAAAGAGATGTTTCACAGACAATTAATAATGCTACTATAGTCTTTCTGATAGCAGACAAGAAGTTCTGCTTTGTAGCGTCTTGCTCTTCTAAGTCCAGATACCTTTATTTCTAGGATTTATTTTAAGTGATTTTCTGCTTGCCCGTAATCCCCATAGGAACTTTCTGGCAAAAAGTCTCTACCAGTTTAGGAGCTTCAAAGAAGACATTAAAAAAATAAAAAACCATTTGAGGGTTAAAAAATTTTAGTACAGAGTTTATGTCCAATTAGAATAGTTTCTTAAGTGTACTTATTAGATAGTTTAAATTATCTCTGTTAGTATTCTGTAAGTCAGTTAATGAAAATGGTTTAGACTACCGTAGCAATAGAACAGCCCCATTATCACATCTAGATTCACTTCTTTTTTTTTCTGCTGATATCAGAACCAGCTAAAGACTTAGAAACTAATCTGAAATATCTACAGGAAGTTTGCACAAGGGAAACAAGTCATTTTCCTATTGCAGTAGTAAGCAAGAAAAGTACTGAGAAGAGAAAGACAAGAAGCTAAAAGGGATCTCACTTGACTTCATCAATTTTAGAAACTATAAATGCATTACATAAATATTTCCTATTATCAGTACAGTCCCAATTCAGTCATTTTACAAGCTCCCCAAAAAGGACAAAAGACAGGAGATGGAAGAGTGATTTTGTATGCTGTTTCATGATTAAATCACCTCAAATTAAAATTCATACAAATACTGAAACTAGGATTTCCAATACCCCTTCTTCCTGTCAAAAAGACAGGTAAGAGCACCTTTTACAGATATAATCAGTTCATATGCTTAGATAAGCTTAGGCCCAGTCACTTACAGCAGGAATAGCAATCACAGTAAGTTTGGATTTTTTTTTGATTTTTGATTTTTTTTTATTTGATTTTTTGAACGCAACCCAAGGTGACCATTTCATTTAAAGAAATGGAAAAAAAAAAAAACAAAGCCACCACAATTCTATGGCAATGATGAAATGCAGCACTGACAAAAAAAAAGTAGGGAAAACAGTGATGTACTTGACAGAAAACTTTGTTGGGGGGTTGTGTCCTGTAACACCTAACATTAGGCCATGACCTCTAAGTAGAGTAAAAATATAATTTAAGAAAAAAAAATAGAGTAAATAGCTCTGGCACATAGCAAACACTGCTGTAAGCCTTAAAATCAAAGTGGAAACAGAGCACACTTGCAGTTATATAGTGGTTACATAATGATTTCCAATTTCAACAATCTATCCCCAAAAAGGAACTTTTAAAAAGTCACTTTTGAGGCTGTATTCTGGTGGTCTAGGATCTAGGAACTCAGATACTTTTCTCCTCAATTCTGCTAGAGAGGAAGAAGGAAAGTAGTAGGAAGAAATAGATTTCCCAGGTTAACATGTGGCACCATTGCATTGGCAACAGAGTTTTGATGTCTTCAACTATGGTATTGTATTTGATTGACAACTGATGGGGAGAGAGGGGATCAACTTAATTGAGTGGAGTGTGCATGTCCTTGCCAACAGTTGTCCAGCCTGGTAAGGAGGTAAGGAGGCAGGATGGGTTAGGGGTAACAGGGCAGTTTGAGTAACACAGCTCAAGCTGTCATGCCTTCAGTGAGTGCATGCAAATAGCTAAGGTAGCACAGGACCTCCTGGGAGACCTGCAGGCTCTATTACCACCCTGAAGTGCCTGCACACCAGTGCACACAGAATGGGAAATAAACAGGAGGAAGTGGATCTGTGTGCGATCTCAGGTCCAGGATCTCATTGCAGTCATAGAGACATGGTGAGATAGCATAGGTGGCACTGCCAGTGGAGAAACTCAATCGCACACAAGAGAGTAGTTTGTCAGATCCCTGGATCCAACCACACTGCAATGCTACTGTGAACCCCAGGGTATTGAGGGGACCACAGCAGTACCTCTAGGTAGCTGATTTTACTAGGAAAGAAATAAAAAAGGTAATTTGAATCCTTTACTTTCTTTCATGTGGCAGGTGAAATTTATAGTAAGATAGATTCTTAGACTCTCCTTTCAGATAAGCTAGCCCAGAGCAAATGAGCAGAGTAACAGAGCTAAAACAAACAAGCACTAAGTGCCGCAGAAATGTTCATATCAGGGTCAAGACATGTTCGGGGGTTATTCTATAGGGAAATAAATAAGGCAAGTAACCTGTAAAAGAGTAAGCTAAAAATTTTATCTAATAATATTAATAATAATAAAAGCATTCCATTTAGAAATTCATTTTGTCTTCCAAGAGTCTACTCAGAGGCCATTAACATTCATAATTCTATAGGATTAGAAGATTAATTAAAAAAAAACCCAGGAATTACTACAGTTTAAGCTTAGAGCTGTATAATTCATTTCCAATTGTGAAACCAAAATCAAGATGACTATTATATTGGAACATCTCTTATTTACAGTTTCTGAAATTGAGATATATATTTTTACTGGTAAATATGTTTTCTTCCTTCCAGTAATTATTTATTATTGATCCTTTTCTGATTGTTAGCTCCACTTCTAGAGAAATTTCACCGTGGAGGAAGTGCTAGATTTTGATGACTAGAAGAAGGATTCCCATTTCCCAACCAAACCAAGTGAGGAAAAAAGTCACTAATCAGCAACAATATCTCACTTTGGCACTATTGTTAGTGACAGATATAGATTCTGGGCACAACTAAATCATGTAGAAAGGAAGCACTTTCCCTTATGAAATATTCGTTCTTATATGGTGGTAAAAGCAAAAGGAAGGCTTTTAATAACATTAGACTATCCTACATTTTTTGAACTTGGCATATTAGGAGAAAAAAGAAAATAGGAAAGCTTAAATTCAGGGGATTATTAAAAGATCTAAGGAATTCTGATAACTATACTTCCATAGAACTATTAACAATGATGCTTCTGTAGGTAAGATACGGAATAAAGATTAAAAGGATCAATGGACAAAGAAAAGGTTTTATACCCTACCTAATGTAAAGGTAAAACTTAGACTCTGCTAACATATTAGAAGACATTTTACTAAAATTAGAAGTGATAACATTAAAGCTGATTTTCTAAGTGTCAAAAAGTGACTGCTATCTGTATTTAATTTTGTTCTTGAAGCTTACCGTAATGGTGATTTCTCTTATCCTACCAGATGCAAATGTAATAACATTGGAAAAGGTTTTCTCAGTTTCTCTACATCTAAGAAAACAAAAAGAGGAGAATAAGTTATCAGTGAATCTCTTATAACATTCTTTGTTCCGATTGTACATGTTTTTCTAATTATTTTATTGATGTCTTACCAATCAGAATTACTTATATAGCTCCATTCTTGTTTTTTTTAATTGAATTTTAATGTAATTTAGCAATTTCATTCTTAGCTTCAGTATAGTTTACCACAATAAAAAAATAAACAAATAAATAAAAGACTTCAGTTATGAGCACTACAATGAAGCTGGACAGACATTGGACATCAATACAGTATATCTCTAGAGGCTTCTCCTCATTCTAAGAAGATTTCTAAGAAGTCTTCTTGGAAAAAACAGACATAGGGACATAAATAATAACTGAATTATAAGACTAAAAAATAGAAACTGTGATTCTTTGGCAAGGATCCCCAAATGCATAAACATAACAAAAAGTAGCTAGATTCAAACATCAAGGCCAGAAGTTATGTACATTTAGCCAGAAGCATCAGTTTATTCCTAATATCTGATACTTACCTGCAGACACATGTGCAGATACTGAATTTAACTTTTATTGTACAAAGGAACTGTTCAATTAACTATTACTAAGAGCCTCACTTAACAGCCTACTGTGTGAGCATCTGACTCAGTCTCTTCAGTTTCAGTGGTTCAGTTTTTTGTAGTTTACTTTCACAAGGTTTGAGCCTACATATGCCATGTATTTCCTTGAGTATTCTAACTGCTGAATAACAGAAATGTACTGTCACAGGAGGAGTGAAAATTACAACATAATCTCAGAATGATTAAGGTTGGAAGGAACCCCTGGAGATCATCTAACCCTCCCTCCCTGTACAAGCAAGGTCACCTAGATCACGTTGCACCTGGTAACCTCCAGATAGGTTTTGAATATCTCCAGAGAAAGAGACTACATAGCCTCTCTAGGCAACCTGTTTCAGTGCTCCCTCACACAGTCTCTCTCTCATAGTCAAGAACATTTTTCTCAAACTCAGGCAGGACTTCCTGTGTTATTGTTTGTGGTCATCATCAGCAAACCTGCTGAGGGTGCACTCTGTCATCTAGGTCATTGATGAATAATGGAGCGAACATGTCTCGAGCAAACAACTTGAGAGAGAAAGAGTAGGAGAGAGCTCATCCGTTATAGTCAAGATCCTGTTGTTAGGAATCACTGGGTAAGTCTGCTTCAAGGCAAGAAAGTGAATCCTGTGCTTTCACAATTACTGCATTTCTGATGAGTGCTGTTATCACTGGAATACTGACTGTCATGAAGTAGGTCATGGTTGTACTCTTGCAAAACAGCAGTCAAAGTCTCAATGTCAGCCCTACTTTTGTTAAATAAAAGAAAGTTAGGAAAATTACAGGGGAATAGTTTTGTATTCAGTTGTAGTGGTTTAAAACAGGAAAAAAATGCATAAATATATATTATATATATGTACAGAATATAAATATGCATGTATGTTTATTGCACATAAATATATATACACACACATATATATACATACATACCTGCAGCAGGTTCAAAATTATGTTCTTACCTTTCCGAACCTTGCCATTCCTCTTCTCTTCATACATGAGGATGAGAAAGTCATGTACCAGATTATTGGTGGTGGACAGCAGGATAAGAGACAGTCCTGCAGCCTGCAGCAAGCTAGGCCAAGCCAGGGACAGTTGTCAGGTTTGGCTCTAGTCTGGCTGTCTCCAGATGTTGTCACAGGCTCTGAGCCGAGTTGAAGAACCAGCTCCTGAGGCCAGGCCTAAAGGGCCTGAAAAGGAAAGGAAAGGACCACGGCTGAAAAGAAGCCTTTATTTTCTTCACACTGCTCTTATCAGAGAAGGAGTGGTCCTTGCACACTGCCAACTAAATCAGAAGGAGACATCATGCTCTGGCCCCTAGAGAGATGTTATGAGTTATAGATAATATAATAGATATAATAGATAAGTTATAAGACATTTGTGGTTCCAATCAGAAGAAGAATTATCAGTAGCATTGCAATTCATGCCTGTCTACCTATTCTAACTCCATTAGAAAAGTTGGAGGAACTATGAAGATAGAGCACAGAATTTTTTTCTCCTCATGGGAGGCGAGACATATTCATTTAAATGCAGGAGACAACATCAGGCTGAGAAGATGACAATTACATGTCCAAAAGAAGGGGATACCTACATACTTTTAAAAAGTAAAGATGGCTGACTCATATCCAAGAGAGGAATGAGTTTTGGAGATAACTTCATGTCCGAAGACTAAAAATTTCAGTGAGATCAGTTATAAAAGGTCCACCAAGATGGGTGGTTTTCTAACAGACAGAATATGTTACAAGAGGAAGGCTAAAAGAGGATCTCACTTAGCTTGTCAGGATATCTTGTTGATTTGCTGTAGATAATGAGAAATATCCCTATTTGATTTAAATCTAAAAGAAATAAAATTCACCATTTTTGTTCATTATTTTGCTTATCTGTACAAAAATTTGCAACCCATTTCTCTGTTTTGCATTCTTATTTGCATGAGTGTCTGTTTTCATTTGCATTTTACCTTAACTTTGATTAGATTGATAGTGTTTTGAAGATATCAACAACTGATGTGCCTCAGTGCTACAACCAAGCTGGGCACACAGGCAAACATAGGCAACTCTCCATCAGGTTCTCCAGAGTATCCAGACTCTCCAGTCTCTTCGCTGGTGACTGAATTTTTTTTTTTTTTTTTTGATTGATCACAGGGTCTCAGTTAAGAGAGTTTCTCATATTTTTAAAAAGAAATAGTGTACTAAAAAAAAAAGCATCCAAACGAACAAACCAGCGAACACACCCAACAGACTGTCAATGCAAAAAAAAAAAAAAAAATTTCAAATATTTTCAGCTTTTTGTTGTTGTTGTTACTGAAATTATGTTACTTCAAATAATGACTATTGACTCGGTCTTTAATTGTACCATACTGAAGATCTTAACTACCCTAATTGCAGAAGTTGTTTCCAGTATCCAATATAATATATACCTATAAAATGAAAATTCTGTTAAGTTCATTCCATTATAGATTCCTGGTTAATGACTTCTTAATCTGCACTAAATCTGAATCAAATTTAAGAAGATGCAGGACTGAGTATTGCCATCTCAGGGGAAAATGGCTGCTTTGGTATAATAGAACCAGTATATCCTAAAATGCTCCTATTTTTCTCTTGGAAAACATATCAAAAAGACGCTTAGAAGAGAAGATAAAAATAGGAAAGATCAAGTAAGAATTACCTTTAGGATTTTTAATACTTATTTTAGTGTATTAGGAACCCTGCAAAATACTATCAGAATATTGTAAGAAATGATTCTATCATCCAGATCTAGAGAACTTTAGACTAAGAAAAGTTTTACATGATCTATTCTTATTGGACTCTTCCTGCTGACTAAGCATGTAGGTGAATTATATTCCATAGCATTAACTTTTAGAGGTACAATCTTTATTCCAGTAAAATTCCAAGATCTTGAAATGTCCTATGTCACAGAGTATTTTTTCTACATTTAAATATGTACTTATAGATATTGCAATAATGTAAGCATAACAAAAGCTGTACATGGAATAAAGATCATATGGGAAAAACACTTAAAAAAACCCACCAAAACTATTATGTCTCTTAGTTATGTCTAGCATTAATAGAAAGTGAGTAGCAAATTAGATATTATGAATTTCGTAAGATGTATGTGCAAGGAAAGCTATTATAAGATTTTTTTTTATAAATAAACAGCTTAGCAGTTTTGGCAATGAAGAGCCATTTAAAGCAGAAAGATTATAATCTTCATATGTTAATAAAGTAACAGAAGCCTTCAGGAAGGAGGATTTCCACTTGCTATATTTGCAATCTGCATGCAAGTGAAGAAAGTGGGAGTAGACTGCAGATGAACTTAGAAATACTGATGTAAAACTCAGAAGGTGGATTCTCAAAGAAAGAAAAGTGAGAATGAAATTTGGACTAAAGATAGTCAAGATTGAGAAACAAGATTTCATTTCTAATGCATATAATCAGAGATATTCAAAGAACATTTCTCTGTCACTTTGTCCTACAGAATGTAAAGAGAAGAAAGGTCTCTTCTTCCACTTGCATCTCCCATGTATCTTCTGCTGCCTTCCCTCCAATTTTTGTAATATACCTCAGAAACTTCAGGCACCTCCCACATTATTACATATATAATGGAGCAGAGCTGTATTCTAGGCAAAAAAAAAAAAATTACATTAATTAACCTTTGATTAAATGCAAGTACTCATAGAAGAAAAGGAATAGCTCTTCCTCAGTACATTTTCATAGCCTAAGGATATTACTTTGCATTTTTTCATTCAGTTGCTTAGACACTAAGATGCATCCAAATTCAAACTCTTCCACATAATAATACACCAAAGAGTAACTCTCTTCTGTAAGGAGTAACTCAGCATAGAAACTATAAACAGGAACAGAACATAATAACCACAAAGTATCTCCTAGTATATTTTGTTCACTGAATGAAATCCTGTGTTTGAAGAGAAGGCAGTGACACTACCTATCACCCTTATGCTGCATGACACAATTTTTTCCTGGTTTATCCTTTTTGAATCCTTCTTGCCACTCCCTACCTTCTCACTTGGGGACAGGAAAGGCTAGTTTCTCATATCAATATACTCAATGAGAGCAAAACCCTTACAGTTTGAGACTGCCCAAGTGTTTCCATCTTGCTAAATGTTTGTGTGAACTTTGAATTTGTCTCTTTAGAACCAGACATAAAGGAATTCACTCTCTGAAGAACACAATAAAGAGAATATGCTCCCTTAAATTACTCTTAGCAGGTGACAGGTAACTCGCAAACAAGAATGAAGCTGACCACTCACAACAGGTCAAGAGCGAGGGAATCAGCAACATTACAGCTGCAGCCCTCCAAGAAGCAAAAAGTGGGGGAACAAAAGTAATCTTGGATTCCATTCTATGGCTGCTGCAGCAGGCCTTGCATGCAACCACAAGTGAAGGTTCATTCTAGTTCTTAGAAAGTCTGCTTACATGGCTAGTGTGTAATGAAAGTTAAATCAATGGGTCCCTTTCACTAAGTGAGTGCTTGGTGGTTAACAGTCAACTGCAAAAAGTTGCATAGAGATGGTCTTAGAGAAGCTTATTCTACTAATAATGAGAATCTGGGACTTATGAAGCAGAAGCATGCTAAAAACACTGGAGAAAATCACTTAGAGAGAGGAAACATTAACTTTGAACTTCCTGGCTTTTCTTAGTTAGTGTCAAAACCTTAAAGCTATTGAAACATTGTTTTTCATATTTAATATTTACAATGTTGTTGTAGTAGAAATGAGATAATTATGGCACTTTTGCTGCCAAGGCCATGAATCACAAAAGCCAAACATCGGGTCATTATTTCTGACATCTCACTAGAAGGGAGAAAAAGGCAAAGTAGGGGAAAGAGATAACCAGAAGAATGTAAGCCTTCAGTTTGAAATGCTGTCTACAAAAGCAGAATGTTGGCTTCCAGCATGCAGACATTTATATCCTATACAGTTGACTTACTACAGAGAGTTTTTTTTTATTTAATAGCCAACTCAGAAGACAAAATACTATTTAGTGACTAAAACTGAGGAATGAGAAGTGGAAGGGCACAATAAAAGTGTCAACTTCTAAGACATCCTCTTTTTTAGACTATGATGCTGTAAACTCTGTGGAACATGCTTAGCCACTCAGTAGTGATAATATGTTCTGATGTACCTTATAACTTTGCATATGGTAAAATTAGCCATGTGAGATCTTATAAAATGTCGTATTTTTGCTAAAGAGGGACTAAAGAACGTATTGGAAATACAGTAAATGAAATGGATACTTTCTGTAGATCACAATTCCCCAGATGGAATTTATTCCATGTACATAATTGTCCACAATCTAAGGAAATCCAGTTTTCAGAAAGCATTAAGACTGACAATTCCTAATGCATCTGAATGTCCTCACAGAAAATAAACAGGAAAGGAATAAACTCTTCTTCATGTCTTGTGAAGATAAAGGCAGTAGTAGTAGGTTTAATTACAATAAGGGATTTTAGGTGAAGCACATAACACTGTAGATGGCTAAACAGTGAAAGAGATTGTCTGGGGAGGCACCATAATTTCCATTATTATATGGAAATATATTTATATACATTCAAGAATGAATTAAATAAATATGGAATAAGGTGGGAATAGCTGACTCCGTCACGATACATGGTGCTGAAGGAAAAGGAAAAAAAAAAAAGTGGTCTTAAAAGTCTGCTTTGCAGGATTTCTGTACAGATTCTCTACTACCTGCTATTCTATTCACAGAATACTTAGGCACATGGTATTTTCCCCCCAACACACACCTGTCCTGCCACTGTTATTCAGGTAAGAAACAGCCATTTCAGGCCATTCCATACTGAAATGCTCAAATTTATTGGCCACCTCCTGACTGCACTACTTCTGGAAACTATGGTTCTGCAGTAGCAGGGATAGGATTGAAAAGCTCACATTTTATTGATAGAATTGATCAATTGCGAATGTGGACTACTATCTGCCAAAGTGGTTTTCCTCAAAAGTATTATCTACATGTGCTTCACTTAATTCCACATCTTTCATGTAAATCCTATTTCAGACCACTTATCTATTAATCATAAGGTAACTAATTCAAATCATCTTATAGTGTCTACACTATAAGGTAGGTGGTATGTGCTGAAGTGGAGAGGACTGTGGTTGAGGTTTTTTATATTATTTGATCAAGTCATTTGGTCGTGTAAAAAGACAACATTATGTCACACTGGATCACAAATTCTTATAACTAAAACTCTCACAACCTCTTTTTAGAGATCCATTGATTAATTTTTTTTATATATGTTTTTGTCTTCATGTTTGGAATCAAATTATCTAGATTAAAATACAGTTTTCTCAAGTGCAAGACTTGAAGGAAAAAATAAACACTCCTAAAGAAAAAAATCACAAATCCCACCATCCTCGAATGTAAAAATTCAGCTCCTTGCCTTGTAATCAGTAAATAAGGATAAGTATATTAAAAATTCAATAATGAAAGTCCTTCTGAAGCAAATGGTTTACATTCCTTTCAGCTGTGAAGAGGATGAGAGAATTAGACAAATGCCAGATCTTTATTTGTACTGCTTAATGCTTTGCTGGGAAGTATTTAGATAGTCATTAATTAGGCTGGTGGATATAAGTTTTTGAAAATACTATGCATAGTTCTGAATTTTGTTTAGTGTTGAGTTGAAGACTCAGAATTGATGAATCTATCTTCATATATCCAAAAATCAATATTGCCAGATGACACTTTTAAGGAAATCTCACAAAGATTTTAATAGAAATAGCTAACACCAAAAAGGAATCTCACACAAGGTCACGACAGGAAAGTAGAACACGTGAAAGACTTAGAGTTTTTAACATTTGGTTGAAAGAATTTCTGTCTGGAGATTTATTCTCAAGTAGTGAAATGTAGGAAGAGTCTTCCAGCTTTATTGGATGTCATCAGTTGAAGTAAAAAACATCCAACTGTTTTTATCAAGTTACAAGAAACTCTTCTGGGAAAAGACGTATGAAGAGTATATAGATATGCACACCACCAGGGATATCTCTGCACTGTAAACAAACTGCAAAGTATATGTGTAAATTCACTCTTCTGTGGAGTAATTTATCTTAGGTAGAACCACTTTTATGCTTCCAGTATCCAAGCTACTTCACTTGCTTGGGTATTTCTACACAACACAATTTTGTGCCATGTAAACGTGTCTTAAATGAGCTTGACTCATGTAGCCTAGCAACAGAAGAGACAAGAGAGAATATTGCTCTTTGGAATAAAAGTAGTAGGAGGATAAAAATCAACACCCAACTCCACCAACTCACAGAAGACAAAAGGACAGCACAGACAAAAGAATAACAGAACAAATCAAAAAAGGAGCATAAGTGCTCATGAATAAGTTGCAGAATCTAATTGGTAGTTAGAAGGTGAGTCTTAACCATCAGAAATTAAATTTCTTTCATAACAAAAGAAAATGGTGGTGAGGGGAGTGGACAGCACACAAAAACTTTAGACATTTTCAAAGAGGGCTACAAATGATTTTTTAACAGGTTGAGCTATAATTAAATGGTTAGTATATTGGTTTCACATCAAGTGCAGCCTCACTAATAGATGCCACGTGATGATGGGCTGAAAGCAAAAGCAGTTCCTATTGGATGAGACAAAATACAAAGGCAAGAAGGAACTGAAATATATTGGACACCAATTATTTCAAAAATGGACTGCAATCTCACTTCACTGAGTCAAATTTAACAGATAAAATGGTAAGATTTCTGAGCATAAAAGGTGCCCTTCATAGTACAAAGATCTTTTTGGTAGGCCTATATGATACATTCTACCTCTTCGAATATTTCATTATTTCCCATAAATTCTACTGTTGGGCATAACATGACAAATAAAAGTGTTCCCTCCTCTAACTTTGTACTGTAAGGATAGGAAGAAAAATCAACTTCTACTTCAAATACATTTTTAAATCTAGGTGTGAAGGATGTTAGATGTACAATATTAGATCAATATGCTTCTACTGTATGCCGTTTCATGGTTTCAGTGAAATGTCACACCGTTTCAGTATACGTTGTTCTAGCTTACGTCATGGGATCAGGAGCTTGCTCAACAGCGTCCCACTAAGCCAATTTCTCTTCTTGAAGAAGAAAAAGAAAACAAAAAAGGGATACCTCAATACCTGATAAAACACAATCTTTCTCTTATATAAACCATTTTTAATATTCAAGCCGACACAAAGCTTTTAAATACTCCTGAGATTGCGCAAAATCATTTATTAAGTACTTCATTAAAAATAAAGTTGAGCTTATATGTTGATAGTAAGGTTAAAATGTTGTAAGATGTAACTAGATCTTAAAAATACCCAGTAATGAATTAAATTGCTGCCCAAACCAAATATTCATCTCAGTCTCCTAATGTAGCTCATTGTCTCTTCCCACTTTCCCTGATTTTCTGATGTTATCTTTCCCCAAAAGCTATGTCAGAACTATTATATAACTAATTTAAGAACATTTGGTACATAGCTTTGCTTATGTTGACATTAATGGCAAAAGTCTCATAATTTTATGAAATGGCAAAGTTATGTTCTCAGTGAATTTTGAGGAGGAAAAAGTGAGATACTCATTTATGCTATTACTGCTTGTATATTTAATTAGTAGGTAAAACAAAAATTGCTACATCTATAATCACAGATGAATTGTTTGAGTCTTCCCTCATGGACCATTCAACCTACTTATCTTCCCTGACTATGCTTTGGAATCTTAGAATCAGATGGGGACCCTCCATCATCTTTATAAACACCACTATGAATTTGAAGCCCTGAAGAGCAGTTAAGATTTCTGAATTGGTAGTAAGCAGCTTGCTAGCCTTCTCCACAAATGATCAAATTTTATATTTTTTCCATTATTCCAGCACAAAAATAAGAGTATTTTTCTTAATTTGATTGCCTTAAATGTAGTTCTTGCTTTCTATTCCATTTAAGTACCATTTAACTTCTGTACGAGGGGAAAGGGACTGGGATGTTAAAAGGGATAGGCCCCGTCAAATGGCATCACTCCAGATTGAACAAACACATGCAAACATGAGACTAAGAGGAAAAATAGGAAACTGTCTTCCACAAATGTTCTCAGTTTCAGAAACACAAACTTACAGCTAGTAGTGTGAATGAGTTCTACCAAAAGACATGACATTACCAATGGTTGATTATTAACACTGTCTCCTGCTAACCTACTGGAAGATTTTTGCTTGAGTTCATGAGGAACACTGGGAATTATTTAATGGAAATTAAATGGGCCATTAGACTCCTTTGAAAATGCTTGCTTTATCATTAGCATAATTTAACTCTTTTAGTTGATTTCTCTATAGCTGATAACTTATAATTCTCCCAATTCACACATTTAGTTGTGAAGAAAAAGAATTCAATAGTTACAATTAAAAAAAAATGTTACTGATGAAGTGGAAGAACTCCCCTCCTCTTTTCCCAGGAATAATTTCCCTCTATCTTCCTTCCTACAAAAATTGGCATATCATAAAGCGACAGATGGATTTTACAAGGATTGATTCATGCCAGTCTCTGAAGAGTAATTATGTTCAATAAAGAGCTGTCAATATTATTTGGTATCAGTTGTCACTTTATATCATGTCTAAAAGGTACAGGTGCACACAGAGATGGACACAGAACACTAGGACATAATGTGCTATTCAGCTAGGAGACAGGGCTGGTAAGTATTACATACTTAACCGAACTGAAGCCACCTCAGCACCTTGAAAAGGGTTGTCAACGCCTGAATTGCCTGAAATCAGCCCTCAGTCTGAGCAGCCAGCAGACAAAAGCTCATGTATTCCCAAGATGAGATGCTACAAAGGGCATGCAACCTCACACTCACCTGTCTTCAGATCCAAAATTACAGCCTTCATAAGGATTAAAACAAAGTGAGAGAGCAACAGAAAACATGAGAGAGGAGTAAATGACGTCTTCCCTCCCAGGAAACTCATGGCTAACACAGGCATCTACATGGTGGGAACTATCATCCTGAACGCTTGCTTAAAGCATTAGATCCATTTTCCCATCTTTTGGATAAAACATTTAAACAATAAGCTTGCAAAATAAAAGAACTCAGTGTTCTGCTGCTGATGACTGCTATCTGTACTTGGTATTCTGTTAGAAAGTTCATAAATGTTTACACTGAGAAGAAGAATCAACACTGCCATCCTCAACTAGGGGAAGCCAATTTGCTTCAGTCTGCAACAAGAAAGCACAAAAAGATGAAATCTAATGCCCTTCTCTTTGTAGTACTGCCCCATTAAGCAGCTCAAAAAGGCTGGGGCTGGTGGAGTTTCTGGGGAGGGCCATCTGTAAAAGTTCCATACTCTTCCCTGACTTGTGATGGGCACCCTGCCTGACTAATATGGCAGTACTGCTAACTGATTATTTGCTTCTTCATTAAGACGTAGTGAGGAGCATAAGACCTGAGGAACATTCAGCTAAATGAGCAAAAGAAGCTGCAGCTACAGCTGTAAGATGCATGACTCCAGGGATTCTGCAAGATGCAAAGGGCTTTTTATGTTAGAAAGAGGTTCTTGTATGTTAAAACTGACTCTAGGATACATAGACCCAGTCTTTAAATAAAATAGTTGACAGCTTGGAGCCAAGCCCAAAGATGGCATAGTGTTTTCTGGTTTCATCTGAGATCTCATAAATGCAAGGATGGGAGAGCATAAAGAACAGCTATACAGCTAAATTGCCATGGTTTGCAGCTGAAGATTCAAGAGGAAAAGTGAAAACAGATATTAGCTTTTAGGGAGATGGTGACAGCACTGTGGAGTTCCGTGGAAACCATGACAGATAGAAGCTAACTACTTTTAAAAGGCTGATGTTAAGTGCCTAACTCTCTTATGCCTCTTTTTTATCACTACAAAACACATTTTCTGACCAAATTGTGATTGGGCCCAGATGCACAATCTGAATTGGAATTACTTTATTATGTAAGATTTTCATCTCATGAGGCATTATTCACCATTTATATCCTCATATGCCTATCAATGGTGTAGAAAAGAAAGGCATATGCTCTATCATGCTCAGTTCATCTAGGATGTAGTTCTCAAGCTTTCAGTTGTAGCTCACTGGAGCTCAGAAAGCATTTCCTTGTCTTTTTAAGAAAATCACTGGTCTGTATACAGTGGGACTCTTTTTCTTTTTCTTTTTCTTTTTCTTTTTCTTTTTCTTTTTCTTTTTCTTTTTCTTTTTCTTTTTCTTTTTCTT
>JAVCKT010135096.1:0-12664 GCA_032273925.1 Rhynchotus rufescens
TCTGCTCGTGCTTCTGTGCATCCCTGCGTGGGAGCCGCAGCTCGGAGCCCGCGTGCGAGCGGAGGTGGCGACGCTGCAGGCGACCTGCAGCCTCCTATGTCTTGGACTGAGGCTTTAACATGTCCCTGGGCAGGTGCCGCAGGGCCAAACTGCACCTTGAGACCTGGTCCAGGGCAAGGGCAAGGGGGTGAAGCTTTCGGTCAACCTGCTTTTGAGGTAAGCTCTCAGTCACCCTCAGACGAAGAATCACATGTTTCTGTTTTCTGATTGAATGTGAGATAAACAAGACACGGCTGCACAAGCAAGAGTGGGAGCAACCAGGGCAAGGTAACTTGGGGATATCGTAAATGGACTAACAAGTATTTGCTCCTCTGAGCTTGACCCTGTGTGCTTATTACAGCATCAACTTACCTCTGGACTTGCTTTCAGTGAGAACCAGTGAGAACTGAACACCTTAGTGTTGCAAAGGGGAGGGAATTACTGCTGTGCTCTAAGTTTCTTTCTTTTCCTGCTTTGTTTAAATGAAACCTTTTGTCTCACTAGGGACATAGGAGGCAGGAGATATAAGGAGGCAGTAACTCATCCAAATTAATAAGTTGTCAAGTGATTACTCATAAGCAAGGTAAGCAGCTGTGTAGGAGTGGCATAGTGATCATAATCCTGATAGGCCTAATTTTTTCATCACTGAAATACATTTTAGGTAAGTATCTCCTAAAATCAGTGCTATATTGTCTATAACCAGACTTCCTGTGCTCTTTAATAACTGACACAACTGTTGAATATGATGTTTTCTGTTTTTTAACTTGACCCAGGCAAAAACTTTTTTAATGTGACAGTTAAGTGTGAACTCATATGGTGAGACAAGTTAATAGTATCTCTGTATGCTGATTAACCTAGTTAATTTGCAGTTGGATTTGGAATTTCGGTTGGTGCCCCTTCTATAATCATTCCTCTAAACTTCTAAAGGGACATAATGCTAATGCTAAATCCAAGTACCCTTTTTTTTTTAACTTTCAAACTTTTTTTCCTTTTTTTAGGAACACTATTGTTTTACTTCTCCTTAGCGGCACTGTTGTGATCCTGTGGATGAGGGATCTTCCTCTTCACATGGGAGTAGGGCCCTCTTTTCAGAGACTTTCAGTTTATTTGTCCTGTAGAGGAAGATATGCCATGGAGGAAATTAATGATCTTCGGTATTCTTGCTAACCATCCGTGCATAAGCATCTTCCTCTGAGAGGCTCTAAGAAAACCAGAGTGCCCATTGGTATTGCTAAGACTGAGTGCAACAGTGAGGCTAAATAAGCAGTCAGAATATTTTCTTAAAAAAGGTACTGAAAAAGACAAAGTTCATCATCTTGCTGAATTCCAGCCTCGCTGGTGCATTTCCTGTCATTGATCCTCAATTCCACTTCACTGGCATGCAAACATTCTTGACCGTCTGTTATTGGAGTGTGTTGAGCAAGAGTTTATAAGGCAGCAATGTAGAATAATACATTGACCTCTGTTTCGGGTAAAAGCCAAAGCCTAAATTCTCATAATTACTTAACCCATGGAGTTGAAACTTCTTGTTCCCTCTATCCTTCATGTTTAACTATAGCGAGATACCTGTCCAGGAGTCCACCCCAAGGGATATGTTTTACTGAGAGGCTGATTACTTACTACAAAGCTGCACTGGCAGGGGTTTTGCAGTAAGACCTAGCATTTGTATTTTTAATTTCCAACTACTTCAGGCCATCACAGGCCTGAACACAGGCAATAGCTGCAATGATTTTCAGCATTTAAGTCCTTGTGTCTTGTGTATGAGCACAAGCGTGCAGTTCTTCTAGGCATGGCCTGGAAGCATCCTCATGATTGATGTGCAAAGACTAACATAAACTCCTTAGAGCAAAGCACAGAGCTTGGTGTTGTGGTATTTATGGGTGTTTTTTCTTTTTTTTTCCCCCCCCCTCGGTTGGGTTTTTGTTTGTTTGTTTGAGGTTGGGGGGGGGGGGGGGGGGGATAAAGCCCACACCTGTAACTAGTCTGTAATTAATCCTTGACGACTGGCACTTGCTAATAAGCAGATTGCAACACAAACTGTTTCACCTGCTCTTTGGGCTTGGTTTTCTAAAATATGCTTTTCCTTGGCAGTACAGGATTCCTTATGTTGATGTTATGGAGGTGAGTTTTGGATAAATATGTTATAGCTTTTTTTCTTTTTCTTTTTTTTTTTTTTTCCTTCTTCCAGTATTGCTGTTGTTTATCTTTGTTTTTTCAGCTGCTGGGGGAGTGGAGGCTTGATTTAGCTCCTTAGCAATGCTGCTTTTGCAGTCACAATTTAAAAGTGCAAAAATGTCAGTGATATTTTCTGGTTCTGAACTGCTCTTAGCTTTTAGACTTATTAAAACTGTAATTTTATAAAATCTAGCTTTGGGGTCAAATTTGAGAAGCCAAAATTTGGTAAAGCAGCAGTCATACCCATCTCCTTACCACTAGGCTGGTAAAGCCAGGGCTAAGAAGGATTTATTTCTGTTTCAGTCTGGACCAAGAAAAGCATACTAAAATGTCTGCATTCTAATCCATAGGTAATATAATACAGTGCGTAGAGAACTCTAAAATTTGATTTTATACTTTCCATTTAATTTTTCTCAGGTTTAAATCCTTATGTATTGATTCAAACTGTTCCTGTTGAAGTAGGTTCTAACTTTGCAGTAGTTTCTGAATGTTCACTTGACTCTGGGAAAAAATGTTACAGAAGCAGGTATGTATGAATCATTTGAGCGTTCTTGATGCTTATAAAAGAGCAGCAAGCCAGAAACGCTATAAAATTTCCTTTTTGTTTCTTCTTTGGTTGGTATTGCTAAATTATAACCATATGTTCTCGCGTCACTCGGCAGCAGTCACTCTGCAGTGAGCTCTGTATCAGATCCAGCAGTGCTCACTCAGGTACAATTCCCACCAACATCAGTGGGAGATCTGCCTGAGTCAGCACTGCTGATTTTGGTTCCCATGTAAAGATCTCTAAACATTTCCAATACACTGAATTGAGTGATATTTTATTATATGTAAGCAATGTCAAGCAGATGGTTTCAGCAGAAGTTTTTCTAATTTGGCAAAACATGCTGGCAAGTGTAGCTAGGTAAATGTTGTGAGAAAGCTGAACGAAGAAATGTGTCTAGTTGAGGCTCAGAGTAATATTCAAAGGGAGTTCAGGCCCTTGATGATTTGTAAAAGCATTTTAATTTATAAATCTTTAAAATGTCACTATGGTTTTAACTCTGTGTACTTAAATTTAGGATTGAGGATCTTTATTCATTACTTTTTGTCATATGAAAATATCTGGTGATCATGAAATGAAAGTCCTTTGTTTGCTTGATGCATAAACACAGAAAGACCCCTTCTCCTCAGGATATATTCTCTACAGATACAGACTCGTGAGAAATAGACACACATACATGCAAAAAGGCAGGCCAAAATGTTCTTTTTTTATTTTTTTTCTTGATCACATCTGTTTTTTCAGAGAAAAACAGCAGGGTGTTCTGCAGGCGGTATCTGAAGTAAGCTATTCTGAAGCATCTGTTAGAAAGAAGAATGCTCTACTGAGGTTACCGTTAAAGCAAATTTGTGTAAACTGTAGTGGTTGCAGGGGAAAAAAAAAAAAAGGTTAGAGCTCTAGAAAGTAGCATTTCCCAAGGCACTTACCAAATGTGAGAATAAGTAGCACACTGAACAGCTAGGCTTAATGCATGACTGTTTTACCTTACCTTCTTTTTTTTTTTAAATCCCACTACAGCATACAAATAAACCTCATTTTAAGCAATAGCTTATTTTTCCCCTTCCAAAACAGTAGTTGTATAGCCTTAATAACCCAGTGCTCTTTGACAGACTGCAGGTGCTGAGGCCTCTGAAGGATTCTGCTCTCCTTCCTCCCATAAAGTAGCATGTGGGCCACACGTCCCATCGGATTGTCATGAATTGGCTCCTGGGCAAAAAGTATGTCTGCTCTCTCCTTATCTCTGACACAAGGGCATGTGCTTTACTTGAGTCCTGAAGAGAAGCAGTAATAGAGAGAAAGCAGTGTCACCAAGTTGGAAGTGATTGATAAATCTTCATAGAATTTTTAAGGTTGGCAGGGACCTTTGGAGATGATCTAGTCCAACCCTCCTGCACACACGGGTCACCTAGAGCATGTGGCACAGGGTTGCACCCAAACGGGTTTTGAAGATCTCCAGAGACAGAGACTCCACAGCCTCTCTAGGCAGCCTGTTCCAGGGCTCTGTCACCATCACTATCAAGAAATTTTTCCTTAAGTTCCTTTTGGAACTTTTGGTGCTTCAGTTTGCAGCCAAGTCCTATCGGTGGACACCACTGAAAAGAGGCCGCCCCATCCTCCTCACTCCCTCCCTTGAGGTATTTATAGACACTGATCAGGTCCCCCCTCAGCCTTCTCTCTTTCAGGCTGAACAGGCCCAGCTCTCTCAGCCTTTCCTTACAGAGAAATGACTAAGCTTCAAATGGTCTACATTTTGCTTTGAAGATTTCTTTGTAAATCCTGCTTAAAATAGGTTGAGGAGCACATCCTTCCAGTTTCATTTGCGTATTTGTGAGTTATATCACCTCTAATCCCTACGTAACAGTAGATAGGAGTATATATATTATTTTTTTAATGACTTTGATATATTAGGATGTACTTGCAATGAGGACAGCTACGTTCATGGTTTTTAATATGCTACTTTATGTGAATTGTGAAAGATACAGCACAAAAGGTAAGTTTCTTCAGGTTTCTAAGGAAAAGGAAACAAAAATAAGCTGATGTTTCTGATGGCTCTCATGTACAGTGAATTCTGCTGCCAGTTTCAAATACCACTCATAAGCCGTCATCACACGGCGGCTCAGCTGAGGTCATCATCCCTTCCATGGGCTGCCTGATCAAAGAGTTTCTTTGAATTTGTTTTTATTTGAAAGAAAAGTATTAAATAGGGCTACTCAAATTGCAAGCTTCATCTGAAAAGGTGGAGTCTTATAATGAATAAGACATTCATATTGCACTTGAAGACTATTCACAGAGATGTAAGTAACTGCTGAACACAAATCTGGGAAAGTATTGTGTGTTTTTAGTGGCAGCGTGCTTCAGCCTTTTTACTCTTCACTAAGAAAATCAATTTGGCAAGTGAGTTGCTTCTAATATAACAGTGTGAACGGCTTTAAGGCATGTGGCTAGAATTTCAAAATAAGCATTTGAAAGTAACTTCTCAAGCATGGTAAAGATGCCTGTGCCATTATGCTGCGGCTGGAATTGCTGCCTTATTTACAGATAGATTAAAACTTTATCTTATTTGGGAATTACTGAGAGATGTATCCAGGTGAGGGAAGTATTTTCTCATGGTTTCTCTAGAGATGGAATAAAACTCTCCCACCAATAAGCTAGTTAGAGAACACTCAGCCTGGCATCGGCTGCTCCTGCCGTATTGCCCAGGATCTGCCACCAGCTGTGCAAGGTGTGCTCCACTGAGGAGATCCCACAGCAAAAGACAGGACTTCTGAGAAGTGGCACACAGGTGGTTTAGTTGAAATCTTTGTGTGACTTTCGTGACTAGCTGATTTTGCATCATTTCCTTTTGTGTCTGCAGAGATTTTAGTTTATTTGTAGCATGAACTGTTGTTCTAAATGCAATGCTTGTGGTTTTTTTTTTTTCTCTGAGATGCTGTCTAATGCAGATAATACACTGTAGATAACATCTCCAGTTGTGCAGCCATTGGTAGTAATAGCTACGATCTGTCGGTTTATTTGTGGTTGGCATAGCAGAATAAGGACTTTTCTGTTCCTGAGGATTATTTCACAGGTCCATTCTCGTTGCCTGTCTGCGCTAACTCATGGGTCACAGTATTCAACCAAGGACAGCATCAAACTTGCATCTTTCAGATGACCAGTATTGTAGTGTTCATGGCTTTGCCTCCAAGAAATCAATGTTGCCTGTAATGCAGTTAGGTTTGTGTGGGTCTAAGCTGTATCTCTGATAATAGCCAATACACATGTAGGTAAAGCCTTGGATCTGTTTTGTAGATATATGCGAATTAATCAGCTCTTTGCCTTCTGTTCTGTAGTAAAGATTGAAGTTAGCCCAGTAATATTGTTTTAGTAGTTTTTCCAATTTTTTTTTTACCCATGTCCTGACATGTTCACGGTAAAAATGTAAGCATCCAGTTCATTGGTTTTAATCCGCTTGGGTTTTTGACCTCACTAGTATTTGGGAATTGGACTGTGTTTCCTAGGCTAAACTTCATACAAGTGCAGTTTCCAGCAAAACATGTTCAATAATATCTTCTGGGGCATGAGATACTATTTGTTGTCTGAAGTATTCCTTTTTGTTCATCTGTTTTTTTTTTTCTACCTTGTAATTTCCTTCCTTCTTTCGCTGTCTATATTTGCAGAGTATCTTTACTCTTTTAATTTAAGACGATTGCTCATTAAGATGATGCTGATGACCCCCAGGGGCCTACTGGAAGGCGTGCTGAGACACGTTACAGTAGTGTTTTTCTGTTGAATTGGCCTTGTTTTTTCTTTGCTAACTGTCCAATGCCCCTGTATGGCCTCAATCTACATAAGCATATAGATAGCAAGGAGAATACGGCTAATTTGCAATCTATAATGTACATGTCTTTTGGGTTATGTTTGCATGTTATACATGCCCTCGGGAAAACTGTAAGTGCTTTGACTTTGAATGAGCTCAGTTTAATCAGTCTTCTCGGATAGATTTGCAATACTTCAAATGAGAATTTATTTTAGGTAAATGTTCTTTCAGCTGCCACACTAATAGTTCAGAATGTACAAAAGAAGAGCAGAATAAACATGGATTGTAATAATAAGACTTGTTTTTGCTGAGTTTTAAAACTAATCATTTTATTTTCCCTCATGTCTTTAATTATCACACCAAGGAATGTTATTGAGAGCATTGCGGTTACTGATCAAAAGGGGAAAAAAGAAAAGGAAAAGAAAAAAAAAAAAAAAAAAGGAAAAAAAAAAAGTGTAATTGGGAAATCTGCTGCTATCTGAGATCAGTGACCTCAGCTTCCTGCAAGTCGGAGCTGGAAAACAGAGGTCTGGGGAGCCTCATTTCTTGCATTACATTATTTTGTATTACAGAACTAAAATTCTCAAATAATGGGTGATGAGCACACACCAGTGACAAAGCTTTCCTAGGATGTGCTGTCCTCCGTATTGAAAGCTGAAGTGAGTGCCTTGTTGAATGCATTACCTCTTGGGGCTGTTCCTAGTCTGTTTCTGAATACTTGTCTCTTGAAACAAGGAACTTTGCAAATTACAGAAAGCCAAGAGGCATCTGGTCATATTCTCTTGTATTCTCTTGTATGTAAGCTTTTATTTCAGGTTTTAGAGTTTTATCTTTATTTTAGTCAATAGTCTATGCTGATAGTCTGAAACTATGTCTTGTGGTACAAACATATGCCGATTTGGTTCCACTCTCTTATTTTGCCAGTGGAGTTTATAGTCTCTTTCACAGGGACTCATGTTCTTTTGTTGTGGAGAAATTCCTTTGCTCTAATCTAGATCCTTTTGCAAGGAGGCGGGACAGAACTGACACTATGACTTATTTGGAGGTGTCGCTCTCCCTGTCCACAAAAGAGGTGTGGGATGCCAGGAAGAAAGCTTGGGAAATGGAAGTAAACCAGAACATATAAATCTCAGAGATGGCGTCTTCAAATGATCACAAAACCTACATGTCTTGGCAGGCTAGATTATGCTAAAAATCCAATTTTACTTGTAATAGCAATTGCTAAGTAATGCATGGGGGACAAAAGCTCCAGCACACGTTTTCTAAAGTTCTTCTGTCAAACTCAAAGCAGATTTTCAGCTGTCAGTGCTTCTTAGCTCAAGATTTTTTTTAGGCAAATTAAGCTGCTCTTGGCCACCTGTGGCTCTCCCAAAGCCCCCTACCAGATGTTTGCTTTGTCTCTGCAGCATGAGCAGAAGAAGGAGGTCCCAGAACCTTGTTATCTGCAGTACACATTAAGCAATGCAAAGAAAATTGATGTTTTTGGGGGGGCTGTGAAAAGTCAAGCTGCTTGCCTTTGCTGATTGAGGGAGTCAAGATGGTGAAGGAAAGTTTTTCCTAACAGTCTTTTTCCACAGCACACAAGTAGGTATAGATGAGAAAAAAAGCAGACAAAAAAAAAAATCAAAAAACATCTTTTCACAGATTTCTAAGTTCAGAAGGAACTCTGAGCTCATTTTACTAGTAGTTTATTAGAAATGTCATTACATTTCATTTCAGTAAGTCAGCCCCCTTCTCTTTGACTAAGATGCCTAGCTGGAAGATAACTAGTGTTTCTCATTCACCATTTCTCACTACAGCTTTTCCAGTTGTGCACAGTAACAACACATGCAGCTGCAAGTAAAGTGTTTTTCTTCCACTTATCTACTGTGAGGTACTAGGTGCTGGTTCTTCTTTTGTCTTCTTCTATGAAAGAATACTTTAGCTCTTAGTATTTTCTTCCCAAGGTGATACCTATGCATTGTTAATCAAGCCACCGCTTAATCATATTTAGATAAACCAACCATATGGATGAGTTCTCATTTTAAGGAAACATCTCTAACTTTTGATGTAGATAGTTCTCTTTCAAATGTACCAGATTTGTACTTTATCTTAATACTGATCTTGCAAATCAATGATCTACAGATTGGTTAGAAATTGCTGCTGTGGTTCTGCTCTCCACTTCATTATTTATGTGAGGAAATACATTTTCTGTCTCACTTTTTTTCTTTTTTTTTAATTTTACCACTACTTTGCAGACTGGTATATTTATTATGATTCTTCAAATATTTAGCTGCTCCTTTTCAAAACAGACTCTTCTCTCAATAGTAAATTCTTATCTCTTTAATATCTAAGCTGTTTCTTTACCAAGTAATCTGGATCACTCAGTAAAGCTGCCTTATTCCCCCTTAATATTCATCAGCCCTTCTATCATCTGTAAAACTGATGAGCCAAGAATTGATAGCTGTAAGCAAATCACCAAGGAAACTTCATATGGCACCAAATTCAACTGGAAACACTTTTCAGTAGCAATAGCCTGCAGATCACCTCTTTGGTGGTTGTCAGCAGCCAGAGCTTATCCACTTGGTGTGTACTTTGCTGAAGGTGCCTTCATCTTCTAAAGTAGGACATCATGTACTCCAGAGAACTATTCACCAAAATAGCACCTTCTCTTTAGCATCCTAATGTGAAATACAGAAGAGGAATGTGAGGGAGAGATGAAGGCTGGGGGGAAAAAAGTGCTTAGTTGACATGGGGAACTAAAGGTAACCGCTGGTAAGAAGAGGAAAAACAAAACAAAAAAAAACGAAAAAGCCCTCCTGTTACTAAGCAGTAAGGTTTCCTAACTGATTCGGTAATAGAGTCATTGTGATAATCTCTGAAAATACTGAGCTGCAAATTACTTTAGAGGCTAAATGGGAGGCCTTAAATAGTGTGTTTCTAGTGTTTTACTTTTCACAAGCTTTTTTTTTTTCTTATTATGATCGTGCTGTTATTCTGCCTCTCCAGTGCTGTCCATTGCATTGGTTTATTTGCATTGGAGTATGTATGTTTTCTAAAACAATGATGTAATTTCCATCAACTTCTGTTTGATTTTATGTAGTGAGTGTATTTGCAAACACTACATACAAAATAGTGTTAGTTTGTCCCATCTTTTAACACTATATATTATAAAATGCATAGAAGATATTGTGAGTTAGGACTCTGCAGGTTATGCAGGTACCTCCTAAGATTTATTGCTTTATGAGTGGTTGCCTCCCAAGCAGCAGTGCACCCTGTGAAGCTGAGAGGCAGTGGCTGCAGTTTATGTCACGCAGATATCACACTTGCTAAAAACTGGGTGAGGTGGTTCCTCTTTCCAGTTCTGCCACAGACTTCTTGTGCCTGCCTCAAACATTGCTTGCTCCTGACTAAGAGGTGCTCAGGCACTGTTCGTTCTTTATAGGAATTAACTGGTAAAAGTAATTTGCTGAACGTGTCTCTATCTCTGATGTCCACTAAGTGAGCTTTAATTCAGTACAGGGACCATGATCGTGTGCTTGGAGTTACAGGGCACTGCTGGGGTAGTTGCCATTAAGCATCAGATACTTTTGTGCCCTCAAGGAATGATCCTACCAGGCTGTGCATTTATCGTAGTGATATTGTATCAGGAGGTTTTATTAGTTTAGTGGCAGGATGCTGCAGCTGATTTTGGTGCGCACAGGTTCTCGGGAGATGCTTTGCTCTGAGCCTTAGCGCACGGCAGCCTCGCACATATCGGGGCGGGAAGGAAGGTTAGGCAGATTGGCATGTTATCAGGTGCTTTGTTAACAGCAGAAATTCAAAATACGCTTGGCCAGATGGAGGCTGTCTTGGTACAAGCCCGCTTTACCTAAGGGTAAAGCCTCAGGGCAGAACCTTCTGGAAACGGCTGCCCCTCGGGGGAGGGGAGGGGAGCGGGGGGGCAGGAGCGCGCGAGGGGCCGCCGCGCGGCAAGGGCGGGAAGGGCGCGCGCCGCGCTGAGGGAACGGCCGGCGGCGCTGAGGGAACGGCGTGCGGCGGCCCTTCCGGGGCGCCTCCTGCGGGATTCCTCCGGAGCCCGTTCCCGAAGGGATCTCCTGTCACTCTAAACCCGGGCACATGGATACACTTCTGTTCGTAAGCGCTGGAGAATGCGCAGCTCACGGTGATGTGCTGTTAGCGCAGGGAGGCGCCTTAATTTGGGCAATCCAGAACAGCCCACCCAGCTAGGCAGACTAACAAATGTATCAATAAATATAAATATCATACCTACTTAATAATGTAGGTAATGCAATTTGTATATCAATATATTTCATAGCATGTAAATGTTTAATATATTAATGTATTTCATACCATTAATGTATTTCTTATTGTGTTAATATATATTTATAAATATTTAAATTTTTATGGCATCCTTTTCTATTTTTCTAATTTCACTCAAGATCACCATGCTATGATTACTGTGTAATGCAGATTTTTGTTTAATTGCATCAATATCCTGTATTTGGCTTCATGTTTTACAATCCTGCGTATAAGTTATTGCATAATAACTCATGTCCTGCTAAGTCCATTCCTGAATTAAATGTAAAGAGTGAAATACAACATTTATTTGGCCAGGAGGGTTTATGAAGACATCGAACTGCTTGTCACAGAAGTGGTATCTTCGATACCAGGTGCCTTGAGGTTCGTATAGCTGCAGTTCCTCTAAAGGGATCTTTCAGGTTTCCTGTAATTTGGAGTAATAGGAAAGATTAGAAAAATGTGGTTATTCTGTGATCTTAGTTTCCCATATTTATGTTAGAAACCAGAGCCTGCAGCTGCTGCGGGAAAGGGTAATGCTGCCTTCTGCTTCCAGGAACACTAACACCCAGCCTTCCTCACATGGGTGCTGCACCACGGGCTGATCCGGTGGGAGCTGGAGGAGGAAGAAAAAGGAAGAAAAGAACAATCTAAAAACACAAACTTGCAACTGCCTCGGGGTGCTGCTCTGGTGTGCCAAGTTCCATAAACCGCTCGTGGTGGCACCGACACAGGCAGGAATGTATGGATGTGAGTGTGGGCTTGACTGGGTTTGAGTTGAACATGAAACTGCATCTTAGGAAGCAATATTAATAAAAATTAAAAAAAATAAAATAAAATAAAAAGGGGGGGAGGGGGGAGCTCTCTCAAGAGACCTCTGTGTTACTTTCATCTTTCTAGCCTATAGACTAGTGCAGCAGCCATCTGTTACTGTCTTTCTGTATGCACTGCAATGCATTCTCTTCCTCTCACATTTTACTTTTTTTTTTTCTTGATTAGCTATTTGCAAATGAGAAGCATTTTCTCAGTTTCCATATCTAGTTTTTAAAAACTTCCCACGGTCCTGATTTACCTAGTGTTTCTTAGTGGAGTATTTACTGACCAAACGAAGGTCCACTAGCTAAGGAAATGGATACATGAAATTGTCAGTTTTAAGGTGAAAGCCTATATAACTCCAGCAGACAACCATAAGCTTTCTTTGCCGTTTTCTAAAGCAACCAAAAGGTCCTCTAATCCTCTCCTAAATGTTGCATTTGTTTGAGATACGGATAGAACATTCAAATAGGTGAAATGTTTCATATATTTGAGATATTGTAAACAGCTGACAAGAACACAATTTCACTGTGGTACAAAAGTTGGTGGTTCCTAATAGTTTCTGTCCTAATGGAAATATTTGGAATGTTCAGATAGCTCCTGTAATGATAGGAATTCATCAAAAGACTATGTGAATAGTTGCTTGTTTTTGGCTTTTTTTGTTCTCCTTACACTGCCACTCAGCGGTTAGCAGTGTTGTGTCATGTAGAGATTCCAGCCCCTTTGATGGTTGAAAAATTGCTCTCCCAAATGTTCAGCTTTTTGTTTTGGAAGGTCTTTTTTCATGATAATGTTACACTGGAACTAAGTTGCAGCATTCAGAGTAAGCCTTGCTATGTCTCCAGATCAAAACTTTTTTTAACCACAAAGTTTTCAGGCAAAGTAACTGAATCCTGTGCCAAGAACTTGCTGTTCTTCTGACAAAGAGTAAGACGATTACACTCCCATTTACAGAAATGTGAGAATTGTATAAAAGCAAATAGTCTTGCTGCTGTTTTTTGGGGGGGGGGAATAATGGCTCC
>JAVCKT010135104.1:0-18624 GCA_032273925.1 Rhynchotus rufescens
CCCTGCGTGGTGGCCTGCCCCGACTCGCGGGTGATCATCGTCCCGCCGCCCGTCGTGGTCACCTTCCCGGGGCCCATCCTCACCACCTACCCACAGGAGACGCTCGTGGGCTCTACTGAGTCGGCGGAGATTGCCCAGATCCAGGCTGCTTCAGGGGTGGCAGCGGTAAATACAAGCGCAGAATGCGTCCAACCATGCGTCCAACCATGCGTCCAACCATGCGTCCAGCCGTGTGTCCAACCATGCGTCCAACCATGCGTCCAACCATGTGTGCAACCAGTGCAACCATGCGTCCAACCATGCGTCCAGCCGTGCGTCCAGCCCTGCACCACCAAATGTGAGACCACCTGTATCCCGCAGTGTGCCCCGAGATGCGAGACCACCTGTGTCCCACAATGTGCCCCGAGATGTGAGACCACTTGTGTCACGCAGTGTGCGCCGAGGTGTGAGCCCACCTGCATCCCGAAGTGCGAGCCTGTATGTGCCACCAAGTGCGCCCCGGAGTGCTCCTACACCTACTCCACCAAGTGGACCCATCCTTGCAAGAGGAGCGCCTGCAGAAAGGTCTAAACGGCATGGAAATGAGTGACTGCTCGGCGGAAAAGAATGCAAGTATCATGGCATTTGGGCCCTAGGCATGGCTTTGAAGGTCCGGAGGACCCTGACTTTCTGCTGAAATCAAGAGAGCACTTCCAAAAATCAGGACCCAACAAGGAGTGCTAGCATAAAGCTTGAGCTTAGATTAATGATCTCTTCCTTCTTATGGCTTTGCATCTTCCACCTGTGCTTTTAGCTTTCTTTACCCCATTTGACAGTCACCGTACGTTAAGGAGCAATCAAGGCATAGGGAGTGGAAATGGAATTTGAATGTCAGACTCAGCAAGTGTGAGGAAAGCGAGCATCTCTGTGAAATGTGTCATGCTGGAAGGGGGAACTGGTATTAGTGTTCTTGTCTCTAGAAATATACTCTCTCTCTAGTCTGCATTAGTCTCTCTGCAAATGTTTACTCCACTTTGCATTTACATTAAAATGCTGCTGCATCAAACCGTTGGCCTTCTGATCTCCTTTTTCATCTGCTACTTATTCGCAATGCTCTTTCAGCAGCGCTCAGCCTTGTAGATAGAGGAAGAGAAGCTGCCCTGGAGACTCTTCTCAGACTGCTCAAAACTCAACAGCCAGGGAAAACAGAGGGTTTGATGCTCCTTTGATGGCCAAGATGTGCTGCCGCTTGCCTAATCCGGGCTGCTGTCCTGAAAGCAGTGAGCAGAAGCCCTATTCAGAGAAATACGGTTCTACATTTTCTAGGTAGAGGCCTCCAGTTTATAACAAAACGAGTATTTTTGGAGTCTCCTAATCTCAGCCATGGAAATAACCTTTGTGCTGGAGCAATGAGCACCATATTCAGTCCTATTTGGAGGCCTTACTCTTCTACAAATCAAAATGATCTATATTCAAGATACTCTTTGTATTCCTGCATTAAATCTTTCCTGGCTGGCTTTTGCAAGGAATGCTTTTTTTTTTTTTTTTCCATGAAAGTGTGGAAATCTGTGAATTCATTACTCACACTGGGTGTTCTGGCCAGTCAAAGCCCAACAACCCCAGTCTACCCAGCTGATGCAAGCAAGCAGTGGGTCCCTCAAGGCAGGGGACATTTAGGACATGAAGTCTGTCCTGCTCACACCGAACAATCTCAGACACTGTTTTTATACTAAAGATGATGTTCGACCTCTTCTTCTCTAGTGCCTGTGTATGTGTGTTTGTTTGCTTGAGTCATGGTCTTTTTGTGCCCAGGTAATATGTCATTTTGGCAATTATACCCACCCAGAAACATCTTAAGACTTCCGCAGAGCAAAGAGTTGTGAGACGTGTGCTGAGGAATTACACGGGTGAAGCAGCCCACTAATATAAGGCTAATAGTCTATTACTGCTATTACATTCCCTAAGAATCTGTAATAACTCTGTTTTACAAACAAAGGTCATGATTTCACACACGTGGACCTCCATATCTATTAAGGATATATATATATATATTTTGAGTAAACCGATGTTTTTCAGTAACTTGCTCTTCTTTTTATTTTTGCGGATTCCGTTTAGATCAATGACCAAGACTCTTGGTTCTTGCTGTGCACTTGCTTGTTCTGCCCAACAGAGACTCAGGAAAGGATCTGGGACTCTTTCGTTCTGGAGATACAACCCCATTCCCCATACGACCACACTTAAAATGAGTTGTATGAGTTGTTTTATTAACAACTTAACCCCCACCAAAGGAAAATAGGTGGCAATTCCGAACAAGGAACCAGCATTAGGTAAATGTGCAGAGCTGCCATCCCCAAGACACTCAACGAGAGCTGGACATCCCTCTGCTTCCCATGGCTGGACATGGGTGATGGTGAAGCAGTAGGTGCCGTGTCCATGGCATGTGCAGGCTTATCTCCTGCCTGCCCATGGGGCAGCTTTGCAGGCAGGTTGGGCTCTCCTACCCGTGCAGCTTGTTGGATCTGATGCTTCTTGCGAGCTGCTGCCCTCCCGTGGCCCTGGTGCAGCAGGGATGTGGAGCCGAGCACAGGCAATGCTGCTGGCCTTGCCAGGTGCCAAGAGCTTCACGGGCTCCCTCCCATGCGGGGAAAAGATTCCCTTGCCCAACCATCACCACAACCTCGCTGCTTTGCTTTGCACTCATTTGTGCTGTTGCTCATGTTTTATTGAAAGCTGGGGGTTGTTGCATCACTTTACATAAAAAAGATAATCGCTGTTTAAAGCCGACTGGCTTGTTACGGTGCAGGGGCTGGAATAGTAGTTACTTGTTGCTGGCTTTTTGCAAATTGGACATAAATCCCAGTGTTTCCTATGCAAAGCATCTGGGTTTTAGTTTAACATATATCCCAGCATTTCCTATGCAAAGCATCTGGGTTTTAGTCTGGTATGGTTGAGATGACAGCAAACAAGCAGGTAGTTTTGTACAGCAGCACCTGAAAGCTAACCAGACATTGCAAAAAGGTGGTTGGAAGAACTTTGTTTCATATTTACAGGTGATGCATTCACCCACTAAGCAGCAAATGTGCAAAACTGGCTGCCAAATGTGAAGATTTGGTATGACCTCATGGATTTGAGTATTACCTGACCTCAAGCAATACATCGGTTCTCTGCATGCACAATTTTTCCTTACAAGAACTGTAATAAATTGCAGTATTAAGGCCAGGGCTGCGGAACCATTAAGAAGATTGACAAGTAGTAACAATTAAAGCATTATGAGCAAGCGGCGTTTTTAAAGCGGGTAGGAATGTTTCCCCCACGCGTTTGGGCAAGGACAGGGCAATGCCATATCCCTCGTCAAGATTTAATCTTTACACATGAATCAGCCCTGAAAATCACCACAGCAAGACACTTCAGCTTCCAAATCTTGAGTTGGTAAGAAGCGATCATGCACCAAAACATATTCTTTTTGTAAAGGTGATGCATCAGAGGCAGGGTGCCATGTGATGCAAATAGCTGTCCCCTCCCTGTAATGCTTTTATGTCGATCTATATAAATCAACCTCCAGGCTCTGAAGCAATAGCTGTGCCAAACAGCAAACCTCGTTGACCCTCTTTCAGACTGCTATCTCCTCTATCTGAGTACGCACGTTCCCAACGTCTGTGAGGCCACATATCTCCCTGGGAATGGCACGAGGAAGAGGAAGCGAGTTCTTTCCAAGACGGGAGTCCTCCTGGTAATGACAGCCTGGCTCTTCCCGGAGGCATTTCCCATCTGATTGAAAGGTGTGTGGACAAAACGGCTCCCACGGGGTGCTCATGTAGTGAATTGGGTTGCACTCCCAGGTTTTCCTTGGGAGCAGCTGATACTGCACAAAACTTCTCCATCCTGCATGGTAGGAGGGTACCAGAACCTCATGCTCCTGAGCACTGGGTGCCCAGTGGGGAGCAGGCTCGCTCGGACCCAAAAGCACCAAGCACTTGTTCCCCACATCCAGTATCCCCCAGTAGCTCCCAGTAAACCAGTAGTCATGCTCAATGCCCCAAGGAGGGTGCTCTCCTCCAAGCACCCACATTGCAGTGCCCCTTCACGTCAAATACCTTGGGAAATACAGTGCCTTCCATCCTGGGTCTGTGCAGTTTCTGTCCCTTTAGGGTGTCAAGTGAAGAGCTGAAGCGCTCCTGGTATTTACTGCCTCCCTGCTGCTTAATAAGATTAGGTGCCTGGAAACGCTAATGTGGGATTTTCTGCTGACTCCAGGTCCAGGAATCCCTGCGTTTTAACCGGCCCTTTTCGATGTTCCCACCTATTTAATGGACTTTCTCAGTGTTTTCTTACTGCGCCTCGGGAGAGTGCAAAATACTTGCCTTTTCACTGCTGTCCACAAAGCCACCTATTTGTATAATACCCAAATGAATTGGGTGATATTTTAGGATTGCTGGTTTCTCAGAGGGCTAATTAAGGATGGTGACAGGATTCCTGTTGACTTAGCTGGGAGGAGCGTGGCCACACCAAATCCTGCTCCTTTTATCTCCCGCAACTCGGAGTCAAGAACCATTGTGTGGAAAACTATAAAAATGAAAATAGGCAGTTGTCCTGAACTGCCTTAAATCAACAGCCCCAAGACATGATAGGAAGAAAAGTCACTGTCACATTGCCTAGAAGGAAAATACTTGTGCAGGAAATCAATCTTTCCATGGAAAATGGAAATCTTTCCATGGAAAATACTTGACTTTTTGGAAACCGTACTCATGTCAGTGTAGAAAATTGATAGGCAGGGCATGGCGGCGGAATAGAGAGATTTAATCGTATTATTCATGGAGATTCATTGAGATTTAATCATATTATCATTGAGAAGTAATCATATTATTTTAGCACTTCTGTTTCCAAATATGTATGGATGTATGAAACATCCATAAGGATGGATGGATGAAACATTTAGGATTATCAAATGATTTTTCCCTAAGCAAAGGCTGTTTATTCTGGTATTACTTCTAACTTGCATCTAAGCCCAATCAAATTAGCTGACAAGAGGACACAAATTTCTGCTTTGTGGGTAGATTTAAGTCCTGTCACATTAAACCAGGTCCAATCATGTTCCTGGTTTGGCAGTGCTTGCTTCCAGGGGTTTCAGAAATTTCCTCTTATATTATTATATTATAAAAAACAAGCAAACATCAGCATGTGGCCAACTCCAATAGACTTATTGGTGAAGCTCTAAGACAGTAAAGTATTTTGAAAGGTTATCTGAAGCTTCATATCAAAGTAAATCAGCTTCCAATGGAGTCAACGGATTACAGCAGAGATGCAAATTCCCTGGGCCATGTAAAACATCTGCAGCCACAGTGCCACATCCTGCAAATCAAAGTGGAGCTGCTCCATTAGGAGAAACAATCTACAGAACGATTACCTTGATTGAGTGGCACAATCCAAAAGCATTATTTAGCAATTAGAGGGACAGTGAGAAAAGAGCATCCCTGCTTCCCTGGGCAGCCTCAGTGTAAAAGCTCCTCTGAGTGTCTTCAAACCCCTTCTCTCCATTTCTCCTGGTTCCTCCTGGTGCTGAATGAATAAATGACTTTGTGTGTGTGTGCGCAGGGGAGAATGGAGTTAAGCCATCAATTGGATTTTTTTTAATTGATCATATAGATTTCTGCATCCTATAGACTATTAGGTGTTGTTTGTGCAAAGAGGCTGTTCTGGAGCACAAGCCACAGCTCATCCAGGTGGAGGGCTGGGATGTAAAGGAGACACTAACATTCAGTTTCTCAGCATCGCTGCGGACATGAGCCACCACTGTCTGAAAAGACCTGCTATGTTACCGTCTTATTGCACATGCAGCTTATCTAGATGAGGCAAAAGAAAATTCTGACTTGTCCTAATTATTTTAGCACTCCCTGCCTCGTCATTACACAGTATTACATCCCGTAGATAATTTTCTTTGAAAACCCCGATGACAAAACCCTTCCTGCTAACCACCCACCGCCTTTACCGGCTTCAGGTGGGAATGAACCGAGATCTTTTCCTGTGATTACTCTTTCCTTTGACTCCTTCCCCCACTCTGAGCTGTGTTAGGGATCTGGTTTTGGGTTCTGCGATGCCACAACAAGCGTCTAAGGATTTGGCTCTGTAATTCTTTATTTGCAGAGGGTCTGTAGGCAGTATGACTGGAGCGTTGGTCATGAGCCATGCATGAACTGAACGCTCGTTCTCCACCTCAGTGTCTCCTGCACAGATTTCATCCATGGGGAAGCTGCTGCTATCGGAGGGATGATGCAGTAAGGTGTGGGGGGAAACGGGCAATTGCCTAATAACGGCAAACAAACAGCAAAATGATTATGTGCCGGCGAGGTGTGACGTGTAATCGCTTCTGTTTGAAGCTGATCAAACCTCAGGTTCCCCAGGCAATCCAAGAGCAGTATAAAAGCACTCGCTCTTCACAGAGCTTCCACCAGCATCTCCTGACTTCTTTCCACGGTTGACTTGGGTAAGTTTTTATTCTTTTTGCCCTTTCTGTATGCTTTCCTAGTGGTAAGCCTAACTCAGTCCTTCAGGTCTGCTGGCGCATTGACACCCCTGCTTCTCCAACAGAGGCTCTTGCTGAGACTTGGAGCTTGTTCTGACTCAAATTCCTAAAAGACCTTGAGGATTTTGAGGCTTTTAGTTGCTAAAACCGACATAGAAACGCGCAGAGCGGGAGTTTTAGCTTAGCAGAAGCTAGCCTGGGACTATGGGTGGTTTTAGGTTGCTCTCATGTCCTGTCCGGGGTCATGATGCTCTTGTTTGGTTGCCCACTCTCTATGTGTTGCTCACCCAAGATCTTGCTCCATTGCAGAGCTGTGTCCCTTGCAGAGCGATGTCGTGCTACCGAGATCTGTGCAGCTCCTCCAGCGTGGTGCCCTGCCACGTGTCCTGTCCCCAGCCCCTCGCCGACAGCTGGAACGAGCCCTGCGTCACCTCCTGTGGGGACTCTCGTGCTGTGGTCTACCCGCCACCCGTCGTCATCACCTTCCCCGGGCCCATCCTCAGCTCCTGCCCACAGCAGAGCGTGGTGGGATCCTCAGCACCGGCTGCTGTTGGAAGCACCTTGGGTTACGGGGCCTCTTTTGGCCACAGAGGCTCTCTTGCCTATAGGGGCTCTCTGGGCAGCAGGTTCTCCTCCTGCTCTCAGAGGTCCCAGTGCTACAGCTCCAGAAGCTCTGAGCCCTGTGACATCCAGCAGGAATACACCCGCACCAGAAGCAGCCAGGACACCACGTGCAAGACCCAGACTCAAGAGTGAGACGAGGAAGAGGGGTCTGTAAGTCACTGGTGCCACAAAGGCTGATGTTCTCCCAAACTTTGCCATACTTGTGCTCATATCTGCTGATGCACTTCTCATTTCTTAATTATAAATATATTCCTCCTCTTTTTTTCTCATGGTCCACATGTTCAAACACATTAATGTTCCTTCTACATTTAGTCTAAAATTGTAAAATGAAGCAGTTTCTGTACTGTGGTTTCTTGCACTTGCCACCTCCTGATGTCAGTTAACAGGGATGTAAAGAGATGGAAACTGCACCCCCCTGTGAATTGACAGAGAAGAAAGCTGTGTTTGAAATGAAGCTTCCTGATGCATGAAAACCTACTTGACCATTTTCTTCATTTTCTGTATGATCATGTTCTACCAGTGTAAACTTTGCTCCTATTAAAGATCCCACTGCAGCATAACATTTGCGTTCTGGTTTTGCTTTGATGAATCAATGTGATGGAGATAATCATGCTCATGCATAACTAGGGAAGCCTGGTGGTAAGGGGAAAGTGAAGACCCTTAGCCACTTACATCCTCATACCAGTCCTCTACCCAGTGAGGGATTTGCCCCTGTATTTTCCTTGTTTTCTCTCTCTGGAGGACACTAATCTGGATTGGTAGAGAATTGCTGGGAAGGGAAAATGTAGGAAATGGAGGAGAGGCCTCGTGTTCAATCCTGGACCCATTGGTGGGAGAAGAATGACAAGGACGTGTGACACCGACGCATTAGCAGGTGGCTGAGGGTATCTGACACAGCACAGAGTGCAGGTTAATGCAGATGAAGACATATGTCGCTGTATCTGCACATATGGCCCAGATCTGCCTAATTGCCTTGTTCTTAAAGCACTGAACTCAGCCTACAAGGGCTCAACCTGGAACTCCAGCTGGGTGTTCTTGGAGGAGCAGCTGGCTCTCTTGCAACGCACCCCTAGGCAGTGTTAACGTTGCAGCAAGTCCCAGCTGGCAGGCTCATGCTTTACCTGCATCTCAGCAATGATTTGTTAGTCCCAGGTGGGCCCTGAGTCAGGAAGTGTTCCCTGTTTAGTAGATGCACCTGGCTTCTTGGCTTCATGGTATCACAGGCAATGAGGCTGGCTATCTATTTTGCCCCTAAATTCTTGGAAGTTGGATGGATCTTCAGCAGAGTTTGTGCTTGGATGTGCAGAGGGAGGTTTGTTCTGTCCACCTTGCCTCTCATTGCAACTATTTGCTCTAGATCTGCTGCAACATAAAATGAAGACCATTTTTCATCATACTTGTAAAGAAGTGATCCCAGCTCAACTCATGGAAGCTGTTGAAGAACCTTTTGAGTGTCTTTCATTATGTTGCAATGTAATTCAGAGTTTGATATAGATTTTGTTCTAATTTAGTCTATACATGGTTTATGCTAATTCAGCATGTGAAACATACAGCAGTTACTAAGAATCCGTGCAGAGCTGCTTCATACATCATGCTAGACTTGCTTTTGATGGAGCCATTTGGCTCTGAATGCTTTTCTACGCCTCAATTGCATTGCCAAAAATGATTATGAAAGGTTCAAGTCCAAGTGCACGAACCTGCCATTGTAGTGTGTGTGTGTGAGGAAAATATTATCTTAAGCCTAGGATCCAGAAGCTCTTCTGTGTCCTGGTGCAAATCATCACTGGGCAGGAAGTGTCTGCAAGCCTAAACATCGTGAGTCAAAAGTGTTTTGGGATGTCAGCAGTATCGATGGAGGCTCCTTTGCAGCTTTGTCTGTGCCCTTTCAGGAAGGGATAATGGTGAGGAGAGAGATGCCTCTTCAAGAACTACATGATTCACTTGCAGGCAACACCATCAGTGTCATCACCCTCTTTGAGGCAACGTGAAACCAGGTGTGGCTGGGGCTGCAGGAGGGGACTGGGTGGGTTGTTTCCCCAGTGTTCTCTGCTGCCTCCCTGGGTCCTCCACCTCAAGGCATTGCTGGCTTGGAGGATGTCACCAGAGGCATTTCCATGGGAATCCCTGCTGCTTTCCTGGGAGGAAGGCTTCCCCAGTCTTCCCATGTATGTCACTTCCCCAAATTAGTCTTGATGACTAATCAAGCAGTGGGATGTGAATGATGCTCTCTTAAACTCTGAAATATGAAGTAATCAGAAAAATAGCAATAAAATCATTATTCAGATGAGGTGTTTGATGTTAGAGTCTCTAGAAGGGGCAGGATTTTAGGGGGTGAAGAATTTTTTTTTTCCATATACAGTTTGGATAAGTAGAGAGCAAAATGCCCATCAGCTCTTCTGGGCCAGAAAGCAGACAGCATTTAGGGTCAGAGGACCAGAGGGGCTGAAATAAATGGTCTTCTGCATCGGCTGCACTTCAGACCAAGGTCTCTGAGGAGTTATTTGTTCTGGCTTCGCTCCCTGACCTGTTTCCTCCCAAACAGTGAGCAGGTCATTGCTCAGGTTGGGAGGGGGGGATAGATAAATTGCACAAGGTGCCTTTAGTAGAGCGATTGGGCAAAGCAAGAGGCTACCCGGGTGTGCCAGGCATCCCAGGAGCTCTCTGCCCTTTTGATATATTCACAGGGAATGGAGGGAGAGAGAAGAAGAAGGAAAAAAAAATCAGATTCATTCCAGAGCAAGTCATCAAATTGACGGGAATGTGGCAAGTGAAGCTGTGATGAAAGGATTCACCGGACTGCGTGTCAGAGGATGACAACGAGAACGTAGAGGTGATCGGCGCCTCTGATAGCTCATTGTTAACTGGGGCGGTTGCAGGTGGGGTGGATTTCGGATGGATAAGGCGAAGGAGTTGCACGCGTGAGGGGTGGTTCACGGCTGCCTGTTTGCCCCGTGCCAGCATAAAAGCCAGCGTTGAACCCGGCTCCGTTCACCGCTTCTCTTGCCTGTGCTGCTGCAAAGAGGTAGGTCTGCATCTCTCTCCACATTGCCTTTATGCTATTGCTATAGCATTGTGGGATTGCACCTGAGATCGGGCTTGGTGTTCTTAGGATATAAGCTATTAAATGTCAGGAAAAGAATTTTCAGAGCAGTGAAAAGTTCAGGCTATGCCAACTTATTTATATGGAGATTTGGTGAATTGTTGTTTATAGTGAGGTCTTGGGATGCCAGATGCAGTTTTGAACCAATTTGCCGGAAAATATTCGAGCGTTGGCCCATGTGAAGGTAATTCCTGTATTCATAAGCCTTCCTTGGTATGATTACTTATTAAATGAGTCTAAAATTGAACCAGGAAGACACTTCTACTGATATTGTTCTATTTTGCTGTTGGCAATTATTTCTGAGCAAATACAAAGCCTGTCATGCGTTACTGAACATGCTTGCTTGTCACAGCTGGCATTTTATCCCAATTTTTCACTCCCAGCCTCCCTTTTTAAGGGTTTTAGAAAGGCAGGCCAGAGATGAAGGAGCCACAAAGCAATTTTAGAGGTGATTGAGTGGTTTTTATGACGAAAGCCCTTGCAGGGGCTCAACAAAATCACTCCCAGACCCATTTCCACCACAAATGGGGTGGCTCTGTGGAGCAAGGGAGAACTCCTTGGCACCTGGGCTGCTCCTCATTCTACCCTACAGCCTGGTGCCAGCTGCAGCACGGAAGGGATTTGGGAACATGGGTGTTACTAATGACTTGGCTTGCTGGATTTTTCTTTTTTCCCTCCTCTGTTAGCTCACCGCATGGCTCTGGGTCATGCATTCATTCTCAGCCTCGGTTACCGCTGTTATAAAGCTGGAATAACAAGGAATTGCCTCATGCAGCAGTTGTAGTGATTAGGGGTGGCACAGGATGTGTTAGTGTCTAATTGCCAGTCAGCAGCTCTATCTGTTTCTGTAGATCTTGTATGGGAGGCAGGGAGGTTCACAAGAAAGACAGTGGGGGGGAAAAACGTGGTTAAAGAAATGGGGATAGCTCAAGCTTAAAGGCACAAGTCCTTTGGCAATTAATGATGATTTTAAGCATCAAGTTGGCTCCACAATTAGGAGCCAGAGGAAAGAGATCCCCAGGGAAGGGAGGGCATGTGAAGAAGACTAGGAAAGGAACACAGCTGCCAAGACGGCCTGAAGGCATCAGCATCCACCTCGCTTTCCCCTGAGCTTTCATTTTTTCTCTCTCGCTCGGTTTCCATTGCCTTGGTGTCCGAGTTCTCAGTCTCGTTGCGCTCGCGACGTGTTTCAGGCTCGCCTCCGCTCCCAGAAGATGTCTTTCTGCAGAGAGATGGTCAGCTCCCGCTGCCTCCCGCCGTGCGAGGTGACCTGCCCGCAGCCCATTGCCAACGCCTGGAACCAGCCTTGTGTTACCTCCTGTGGCGACTCGCGAGCCGTCATCTACCCGCCACCCGTGGTCATGACGTTCCCAGGGCCCATCCTCAGCTCTTGTCCTCAGGAGAGCGTGGTGGGCAGCTCAGCTCCAGCCGGCGTTGGGAGCTCCTTCAGATCCATGGGCTTCCTGGGCTCCCAGGGTCCCTATGGATCCGGGAGCTTGTACAATTATGGGAGATCATATTCTTCCTATGGGTCCACCAGGTATGGTTTTGGGAGCTGCAGACCATGCTAAATGTGCAGTGATGGATGAGCAAGGATCGATCACCTGGCAGGGGCAGGCAAACCTTCACAGAACCTGTCCCTGGCATGGCTTTCCAGCAGCAACAGCCCAGCAGCTCTGAAAAATCATGCTTTTGTGAAACTTCAAGATAATGTTTGTGTCTAGTAATTATTCTCTCCGGTGGCTTTTGATGTTATCTATGAATTTGTCCTACCAGTGGTCTTTATTTGATTGAAAGGGGGGCAAGACTGCCTAAGTCTTCCCTTGCTTTGAAAAACGGTGCATGTGCAATGTGCAGCCCTGGAACAACTCTCTGGTTAGTCTTTAATGAGACTCTGCCAGCTTCTTCTCTGTATTTTGCATTCTCATTAATGCCTTCTGCTTTTTACTTCAACATTAAAGTGCTCTGCAACAAAATCCTGAGCTTTTCAGACTTTTATTTTTTTGTCCATTATTACTTGTCCATAAGCCATTCTGGAAGAGAATTGTTCCCTGGAGGACCATCAGGGCACTTTTCAGTTGCATTTAACGCCTAGATTTGGAAGGTTCCCAGGTTCTGTAAGCAGGAGGAAACACATCGACTGACTTTTGCAAGAAAGCAATGCTCAATAGACAAGTTTTGTAACGGTTGCAGCTAAATTTGAAAAAATCCCCTCGGGCAATTGTGGTAACAGGGTGTCTGGGCTGCATGGTAACAAAGCCGAACGCTATGAATAACTTGGAAGATCTTCCCTGTTGTTTCGCCAATTGCCCGAGGCTCCAACTTCGTTCCACACCTTGTACTGACTTGAAGAAAAGTCATTATTCTAAAATAGCTCGTAGTTCTCCAAGCAGAGCTTTCCTTGGCCTGGCCTCATGGTGTTTTTAACTGATGGGTCAATCTCTAATTTTTTTTTCCCGTGGGTACTCCTAAACTTCTTGTAGCCCTGCTTAAAATAAGTAAAAGGAGGTTTCTTAGATCTTTCTCTTTACCTCCTCTCAGGACCCCCCTTTTTCAAAGGATTGTGCAATGCTCTGCACTGCTTGTTCTTTCCCCCTGCAGGTTTGTGGTTCCTGGGAATACCTGGAGTGCCCAGGATACCTCCTTGGGCTCCAGCAGGCTAATTCCAGGAAAAGCCTCATCCTCATACCAGAGACATTCGTATGATCAGGAGCTAACATGTGGCAATAACTTCAAAGTGTTTGGAGGTGTGACTTTTAAAACCCTCTGGAATGAGATGAGGATATGATGACTTAGGCAGGCAACACCTATTTTTCTTGTCAGGATATATCTAAAGATGTTGTTTGCTTCTACCTTTTTTACTGTCTCCATTCCTCTGGAGTCCTTGCAATGCTGTGCAAGGGGAGGTATACTTTAGCAGACCAGAGCAATGAAATTAGGTGTCTTCTAGACATAACTCTATGGTGTTGATCACTTTAAAGGATGCATGCAGGGTTTTCTTCTCTTTTATGGGGAATTTTATATATATATATATATATATATATATTTTTTTTTTTTTCCTTGAGAGCTTTGGGGACCTGCAAATGTTCTCAGGAGACCTGGGTGGAGCTTCTCTGCCCATGTCCTTGGAACGCTGCAGCATAACACACATGGGACGCAGAGTCTAAAGAGTGTGTTAGTGTATGTTAATTGTATAATGGACTCTGATAAGTAAAGCTAGACAAAGCAGTGCTCTTCCACCCTCTTATTCGCTAAAGTGACCTGGCATGGGGGTGGAAGAACGTGCAAAATTTGCATTGCTGATTCTCCTGGGCCAGCCTGAATTTGCAAGCTGCAACCAAATACCAGGAGAAAGATGGAAGGGAGGCTCTTAAGCTGTTGTTCTTCGAGGACTTTTGACAATCACCCCCCTCTTGCTTACCCAGGTGGCTGCCCTGAACTTGGATTGCAGACACATGTGAGTGGAGTCATCCAGATAAATGCAATGGAAGGTAACAGAGCTAATTTCACTGCTCTCTGCAGGCATGGGATGGGAGGAACCTAGATTGCAGTGGAGGGGCATCAGTGTGGGGGTCCTGGTGATTCTTCAGCTCCAGCAGTGCTGGGACCACCTATGGCTGCAAAGTGTCTCTTGAGGGAGCCCAGGGAAGTCTAGACAGCCAGCAATAACCGCCAATTGTATATATATGTATAATATTTATAGTGTGTATATATATGTGTCAAGTGTGCAATCACAGGATGGTTTATAAGGATGTTGTAAGCAGAGCTTGGAGAATCTGTCCCCCCAAGCAACCAGTTGCAGCTCAAGGTAAGGTAATATCAAGAAATTCAAGGGAATTTCTTATGTCCTGTATGCTACCTGCTGTGTGTTGTACAGTCTCACAGCTAGTATAAACAGAAGTCTACAAAAACATTCCAGTTTATTTCATTTTCAAAGTTTTATCTTTTAAATATATATATATATATATATAAAGAAACCATGATATAACAAAAACTTAATGAAAAAGAAATGCTTCTACTTGCAAAATGAGGTATCACAGAAAAACAAAGTCTATTTCCAGGCAGTTTCAGAGGCTGCCCAGTGTATATCCTGCTCAGAGGTGCTGCTTTTCCTGCTTTTCCAGAAACTGATGAGTTTCTTCTGCCTGGGGCAAAGTTGTTGATGACGATAAATATTCCAGTGTCCTGCACGTTCCAGAGTCTGCTCCGTGGCAGGAAACATAGAAGAGCAGGAGCAAAAAGCTAGAAACTGGGAAGATCAGCAGCAAAGCCCGAGACCAGCAAGGAGGAGGAGGAGGAAGAGCGCTGCTGCCCTGCAGCTCTGCACAGCTGATCCTTCCATAAAGCCCCTTTGCTGCTGCCCTCAGTGAGGTCTGCAGCTTCCCCAAGACATCCAGTCTTGATGGGCATGGATGGGCATGGATGCGGTGCCGGAGCCGTGGATGCAGTTGGGAGCGATGCTGTCGAGGAGTCGCCGTCCTGCACCGCTTCCCTGCAGAGGTGGCCCTGGAGCAGAGAGGGGTGAGGGGGGCTGGTCCCCACACGGCTCTTCTCCTCTTATTCCCTCCTGGAGGACCAAAGTGTCACCGGATGCTTTGGACTAAAATACAAGCATTCCAAAGCCACCATCTCCAGGAGTGCTGCTTTATATCCTGCAAAATATTCCCGCCCAGATATTTCCAGTGTAACGATATAGATTCATATAGAGCATGGAGTAAATGGGGAAAATGCAAGGAGCTGCCTTTTTTTGTCCCAGCTAATAATTCAGCCTGCAAACTCTTATCCCAGCTTCAGCTTTGGTGGCTAAATCTTGTGGCTCAGCAGCACTTCTGGTAAAAATCTGGGAATTTATTTTGTTAGTAACGTTATTTTTTAGCCTATTTATAAAAAAACAAATTACAACTGGAATTGCCTTGCAATAAAATAGCTGTTCAGGTAATAGAATTCCCTACTGTGTCATTGAACACAGCCTAGGATGTAGCTGTGCCTCTCCAAGCCAGTCATTCACTGAAACAGCCCAGGGTCAATCTGCATTTTAAAGCTGCTGGCAGAACAAACATGCTCAAATTACAGAGGACGAAATGCCCCAAACCCTATTTTTTTAGAGGTTGACCATAACAAAGCTTGCAAGCAGATTTAAAGGAGAAAAAAAAAAAAAGAAAAGAGAGAGAGAAAAGGAAAGATTTCAAAAGGCTCAGCAGAAGGGGAGAGAATGAAACTCTAAGCTGAAAATTAGAGTGCAGAGGCTACTTAGAGAAAACGTGGGATCCAGCTTACCTGATAACAAGGAGCAGGGATGAGCGGATGGGCGCTGCAGCACCTCTTATACCGCACTGCGGATGGCCGGGGGGCTGGGACGTGTCTGCATGAAGCCACCAATCAGCCCCAATTTCTGCTGCTTTTAACTTCTTCCAGTGATGAAACTCTACTTTTTTTTTTCTTGCTTGCTGTTTGCAAAGCCACCCTAAATCCCTGGAGCAGCCTGATGAGCAACCTGATATGCACATTCTTGCGCACGGTTCCCTTTCATCTTTGCGCTTAATTGAGGTGCTGCTGTTGCTCCAGCTTCCCTGGGCGCTGCGGGAGGGATTGAACCGGTTCTGTGCATTTAGCACTTCCTTCATTAATGTCCCATAATGACTTTAATCAGAGTTGTAACCTGCTGTCGTACGTGTTTGCATGTAAGCCCTTCTGAGAGAAGCTGCAATCTCATCCGCTCACACAATTTGCAATTACGTTTGCAGGGAGATGGGAGAGCTCTCCTGATGCTGCTGCCACCCACAGAAGCAGAGCCTGATCCCTCAAACACCAGGAACCACTGGAAAATGACTCCTGGGTTTATAATTGCCCATGCTGGTTGGGGAAAACAGCAGAAGGCATATTTTAGCAACTAAAACATTTCTAAACATTCACCCAATCAATCAAAATCTTCCTTTTCCCACACGATAGAAATGGTTTGCTCTTGGATCTGCCTCTCCAGCTTGGAGACAGCTTCTCTGGAGGATGTGGAAGTGGTTTTGAAGGTTTTCTTCCCAGACACGCTGATAGGAAACTGTTTATCTTTGCCATGGATTTAGTTCTCAGCTATAAAGAAACAGAAGGGTGGGCTAGCCTGGGAGGAAATAAAGGAAAATGCTTTGTAAAAAGCCTTTTGATTTTTTTCGACAGGATGGTCCTTTCCAAATGTGACCTCCAACCTCACTAATCTTGCAGGAAAGACACAATATTTGGTGACAGTTATGCTTTATTTGGCACAAGTAAAGAGGGATGGAAGGAAAACGTGCTGAGGACAGCAGGTGGCAATTGGAGCTAACGTCAGAGCCACCACGCTTCTGTCAGCTCAACGAGAGCTGTGAAGAAACGACGACAGCATAATTCATGCTGACACCCTAATGCAATTAATGGAGCTTTATTGGGAATGAACATCACCAATTAAGTGCGAGGATGAAAGAAATGTTTGTTTTGGCATTCACATTTCTTGGGCTGCTGAGAATTTGAACAACAAACGCCAATATTGAGCAAAACTATGTCAGCATTTTGAGGTGAACCGTGTGAGATAAATAGGGGTTGCTGGTGATGTGAGTCTCAGAACTGTGTAAAAAGACTCCTCTCCCAAATCCTGTTTATTTACTTCCCTTGCCTTTTTGCTTCTTGGACCCACTAATTTTCTAGAAATCAAACTGTTCTTTTTTCTTTTTTTTTTTGTAAGTTTAATTTAATCTTTTCTCACCGCTTAGGAGGGGGTGATGTCATAGGCAGGTTTTTAGGTTTATTTGCTTCGACAACGTATTGCACAGAGCTCAGTTCACAGGGACGTAGCCTGCTATCCAGCTGGGAAAGTCCACGATGAGACTGCTCCAAGCTGCTGGCGTCCTTGCATTTCAGAGGCCTCCATCACAGTCACGTTTAAAAGGAGAGAGTTAATTTCTAGTTGGTTTCTGATAGTTAATTACTTGATTCGGGTGCTGTCTTTAATCGATTTAAATAGATGAAAGCCAACGCTGAAAGAGAAGTAGGAACAGTTTCTGTACCAGGTGCAGAAATGGCCTTTGGGGTGTGAGGAGTTGGCTGCGCCTTTGGGCAGGTATTCCTTGACGGATAAGATCAGGACTACACATCCGACCAGGTGGAGCTGCCTTTTATCGGGAACAAGATAAGAGCAGCCAATTACCTGATGGGGCATGTGACAACCTCAAGTCATGTGAATAATTCTCATTTAAAAACTATTTTTCCTACAGGGCTCATTTAACTTTGAGGAGCAGCACTGCTCTGAGCAGGTCCCTACGGCTAGTTGCAATTAGGTGGGATGGAGCTGGAGGAATTAATGCTATAAGGAATTAAGCCAGCTGCACGTCTCCCATCACCATGTGATCTTATTTCTTTTTCTGCTATTCCAGGGGACTTTAAACGGTGTTAATTCATGGTTCCCATCAGGTTTCTGATCAATCTGCTCTTCAGAGAGATGACTTTCCTTGACATTTGCTCCATGCCATGGAGTCAGCCAGTGTCCTGACTTCAGGGAAGTGCCCCAGCTGGTCACTTCCATCCATAAGGTCATTGCCATCACTCTTGCTGTCACCTTTCCAGGTTATCTGTTTTTTTTTCCTTCCTCCAGGACAGTGCAGCAGGATTGCTTCCAGGGCTCCTTCCATCCTGGAAGCTTTGGCTAGTCCCTGTGACAACAGACTTTCATAGGGATGTTCAGCCCTAGGCAGCAAGTGGTGCATGGACCAGGTTGGTCACTGTATGTCGGTCTCAGGAGTGGGGAATGTAATGAAATAATATTTTCACAGAAGTCCTATTGCTGGTGCTGAGGCCATATTATTTTAGCTCAATTATGAAACAGGCCTAGGAGGGTTTGCACGATAGTATCACAACTCAACATCTAAGAGGCAGTTTTATGCAGAAAAGCTGCCAAACTCTGAAGGGATGAGCACAGAAAACCACAAAAGTTTTTTTTTTTCAAATCATGCAACAGAAGTTTAATGAGAATGAAAAGGGACACGGCATTTTACAGTACCAAGAAAGGAAATTCAGCATGCCAGTGTTAACTACATTGTGAAAGGCGCAAAGTTACAAGTTTTACTACCTTATCAGACATGATAAAGCAGAATACAGCAAAAAAATCGAACCTAGAACAGTATAATAGGAGGACTAAAGGGAAGAAAGGAGAGACTTCTTGTTATTCTCGTGGATTTTCTGGCCGTATCTAGCAAGGTCCACAGCTGCCACTGCGGTACCTGTTGTACCGGTAGGAGTAAGGGCCCCAGTATCCAGCTCCATAGGATCTTCCGTATCCATACAGGCCTCCACAACCCGAGTATCCCCCATAGCCATAGAGACCCCCATAGCCCAGGGAGCCTCCATAGCCTCCATAGAGACCCCCATAGCCCAGGGAGCC